>PVHX01016865.1:0-41863 GCA_004024805.1 Geosciurus inauris
GGGTCTCTCTCTCCCCTGGAAAGTCCCATCTCTGCTCAGCAGAAATGAATCTCATCTGTTATCTCTCTTGCTTTTTTATATAACTTTACATTATGGCCCCTTATCCCAGTTTGCTCTGCATGAGAAATAAGTGCCTTTCTTTCCTACAAGAAATGATGCCTTACATAAAGAAAGTGTGCCAAATATGCTTATGCCTTGAACCAAAGTCATAATTCTACGTACCTTGGCAACAGCTTCTGGGAATGGCTGGGAAGTGGGAGAGGACAGGCTCATCCTTCCCCAGAGAGAAGTAACAGGATGGGAAATCTGCTCCACCAGACTGGGGGCTAGACAAGGTGTGACACACCTCAGCCTGGGACATTCTGCAAGAACAGAACTCCTTCCTCTGGTTAACTCCCAAGGCCACTCCTCCCATCTTTCTGACCAAAGATGCAATAAGTCAATGGTGCTGCTATGCTCAAGAATGAGCATCAGCCTGGTGGAGTCAGGTTGACTGCATAGCGCTTTCTGGAGAGAGAGACATCCATTGCCCTGGACCACAGTCTGGGGTTTAAACTCAGTTGTCACAATTATTTGAAGCCTATTAAGTTTATTTATGTTCCAGAGTGAGTCCACTAGAGAAGGACCATCATAGTCATAAATATCAGGACTGCTGTTCTCCAGACACAGCTGGGTCCTGGCCCCTCCCCTTCTCAGCTCTGCAGGCCTCATTTATAGGCAGGAGCCACATAGACGAGTCAGTGTGGACGTGCACCCTGTTGGGCCTATTCTTCCAGCCAGCACAACACACGCTTCTGCACATTTTGTGCAGTGGGAGTGTGTTTGAGAAAGACTCTGATACCACTGGGAGCCACAGCATCTTCTAGCCCTGCCCAAGTCAAACACAGAAGGTGCAGGAGCACAGAGTACCAGGCCTTCTCCTCAAAGACCCATGAAGACCTAAGGATGGGCATTGAACATGGGCAGATCTGGGGGTCCTTCTAACCCAATCTAGCAGCCTTTAAGAAAAACAAGGCACTGATTACATGTCTTTTGAAGCTGTCCTCCAGCTTCTTGACTGAGTGAGGATTTTATCATTGTACTGATGAGTGAGGGTTGAAGGAAACCCTTAGTCCTTAAAGCATATTTCACTATGCACCAGTCTTATAAGATTCTCCATGAAAAAGTAAAGGAGATTCTGTGGTCAAAAGTGTTTGAAGTAGCAGGGTGCGGTGGCACACGCCTGTAATCCCAGCACTTTGGGAGGCTGAGACAGGAGAATTGCAAGTTCAAAGCCAGCCTCAGCAACAACGAGGTGCTAAGCAACACAGTGAGACCCTGTCTCTACATAAAACACTAAATAGGGATGGGGATGTGGCTCAGTGGTCAAGTGCCCGTGAGTTCAATCTCCAGTACCAAAAAAAAAAGTGTTTGAAATCAGGTGCACTGGCGCATGCCTGTAATCTCAGCTTCTTGTGAGGCTGAAGCAGGAGGATCACAAGTTGTAGGCCAACCTGGTAAGACTCTGTCTCAAAATAAAATAAAAGGGATAGGGATGTAACTCAGTGACAGAGTGCCCCTGGGTTCAATCCCAGCACTGGGGCATGAGGGTAGGGGAAGGAAAGTAAAGGAAGAAAAGAGAGAAGGAAAAGAAGACTAAATACTAGATCCTCCTTTGGAGAGACTCATGCTGCACATTTGCATATTAAAAGCACTGAGAAGTTCTTCAAGTAAAGAAATTTTCCAGTGTACTCAAAGATGTTCAACAAAAGAAATCATTTTTTGGTGACATCTATGAACATCCCTTGGCAGGAGTGTTATGTGGAGTACAGTTTGGGAAAATATACCTTGAGAATTGTGTGTCCCTACCCCAACCCCAGTGCTCCAGGAGACTTGACATAACCTAGGTGGAGGAACATTTCTCTAATTCCCCACCCACCCCCCTCCTTAGTTCTCAAGTCTTGAGCTGGCCAACACCTGCCCAGATGCAGGTGTTCTTCCTCTTTTTTTTTTTTGGTACCAGGGATTGAACTCAGGGGTACTCGCCCACTGAGCCACATCCCCAGCCCTATTTTGTGTTTTATGTAGACAGGGTCTCACTTAATTTGCTTAGGGCCTTGCCCTTGCTAAGGCTGGCTTTGAACTTGCAATTCTCCTATCTCAGCCTCCCAGAGTGTTGGGATTACAGGCATGCGCCACCGTGCCCGGTTTTATTTTTTATTTTAAGACAAGGTCTCATAAGTTGCTTAGGGTCTTGCTAAGTTGCTGAGGATGGCCTTGAACTTTCAATCCCTCCTGCCTCAGCCTCCTGAGCCACTGGGATTATAGGCATGTACCACCTGACCTGGATTTCCCATAGCTCTTTGCTTCTCTGCCCCAGCCCAGGACACTTTGCAGAAGGAAGGAGTGTCAACTTTACCTTTGACCCATGGAGCCAGTTCTCCACCTACCTGTAATTTGGCCCTTGGTCTATATCCACTGGCTGATTAATATTTACTATTCCTTATTTTTAAAGCATTAGGTGAAAAAATTGCTATTTGTCCCTATTCCCAAACTTTTCTCCAAGTTTATCTTCTTCAGGAAGCCTCACCTAATAACCAGAGCTTGCACTGTTGGTTTAGGGCAGTAGCTGTCAAAATGTGGTCTCTGGATCAGCGGCAGAGCAGTAGCACGTGGGAACTTGCTAGAGTAGCAAGTTGTCAGACTCTCACTGAATTGGACACTCTGGGAGTGGGGGCCAGCAATCTGTATTTTCAAAAACCCTCCAATGGTCTTAGCCATTGGTCTAAAATGTTGGCAATCTCCTTTTCTGAACAGGTTCTATTCTACCTCATTCATTTGCTATATACTTTTTATTTATATCACACCTAATTCCAAGAAGGATGTGAATAGCCAATACTAAAATGTTTAGGTGCTGGTGCAATTAAGCCAATTTGCAGATAAACCCCCTCCCCTCCAATACCTGCAGGCTCAATCCCTCACCTCCTCCAGGTTTCCCATGAGGCCCTCCTCGAGCATCTCCAAAATGCCTACTTCTTCCCATTGTTCTCCCTACTCCCTTCCTTCTGCTGCTTTATTTTCTCCTTAGCATTCATTACCATTTAATGTTCAGATAGTTTGTTAGTTCTTATATTTATTTTCTCTGTCCTCCTTTGAATGTAAGTTCCCTGGAAGTTTTTCATCGGTTTTATTCCCTGCTTCATCTCCAGCATCCCAGAATGGCTTCCACCTCAATACTTATTTCTTTAATGGACTTCATCCTGAGGGAGCAGGTGAAGTCTGTTGCTGTGACTGAACAGCCAAGTTTCACTCTGAGCTTCCTGGCAGTCAGAGTTACAAAGACTCTTTATCCAATAGCAGGAAATCAGATCCTCCTCCACCTGAGGACAGAATCAGTGACCACTCTCCTTTTTGCCCTGGGAGCTCCTTGGCTCCCAGGAGTGGCTGCAGTTCCTGATAACATGTCCCCTAGAGGATCTGCCTGATGTCAGAGCAGCCCTAAAAGCCTAAACTGATTTCATCCCCACGATCTCGTCCCAGGAAGTTTCTCTTTCCTCTCCAGTGAAAAACAGGCAGATTCCTGCCCACAAACGTCTGTGCTGAACTCATCTTCTGGCAGGAGAAGTAAATGGCACACAAATTATAGGAAAACGTCTGCTTGCTCGCAGCCTGAGCGTATCTATGGGTTCCGCGTACGTGGATTCAACCAACCGTAGACTGAAAATATTTGAAAAAAGAAGTGTGTCTGTACTGAACATGTACAGACTTTTTCTTGTCTTTACTCCCTAAACAATGCACTATGACAACTATTTACATAGCCTTTATATTATAAGTGATCTATATTTTATTATAGCATTTAAAATCTATAATTAGTATTTCGTAATCTATAGTATATAATAGCATTTGCTTTATACATAATCTAGAGATTAAAGTATGTGAGAAGATATTCATAAGTTATATGCAAATATTATGCCATTTTATATAAGGGACTTGAGCACCTGTAGATTTTGGCACCCCTGGGGACTCCAGGAAGCAGAAGTTGTCCCTCTGCTAAGGGACAACTGTAATCAGATTTGTAGGTGAGACCCGATGGGACTAGGGTGTGAGGGGAGGAGGTGGAAGGGCATTTAACCATAGAGTCTGTTTCAACTGCCTGGAAGGGTAGTCCCCACCTCTGCAGAATGTATCCAGCACTGATAAATTTATAAAGTATTTGACCTTTAATCAATCCTAATATTTTCAATCCACAGAGCCTTCTTAAACGCCCGCAGCCCTGCCCTGGCCCCCTATTCATCACAATTACTACTCCAACTGTCGGAGGCAGGGCATGAAACGGCGCACACTGACGTCCAATATTTTATCACTAATAAAGAGAAACATCCCAAGTATTTGCACAGTTCTGATACTTTCCAGCCCTGAGCCCAGGAAAGGGGGCGGGGGGCAGGGTGATTTATGCTCACTGCCCAGCATGGTTAATTGGCCTTCTCAGCCATGGACTGGAGTATGCAGAGAGCAGTCTGTTGGGGTGCAAGAGGGGCCCCAGAGCACACAGTAGGCCTTCCTTGGCATCTGGGAAGTGGTGTGAAGTACTATAAAGGACAATTCTTCAAAATCAAGATTTGGTGAGTGCTTGCTTACACTGGTGGCTTTATAAACAGATCTAATGTTTACGAGGGATCTTGTTCCAGTTTTTTACTGGACTGCGATGACTGTGATCCTCTCCCAGTTCCTTTTCTTGCCTCCTATCTCCCCCTACCCCATTCCCAGGCATCTACCACCCACAGCCCCACTTCCTTCTCCTTCCAAGTTCCCCCCTTCCTACCTCCTAGCTACAAGCAGAGGGAAGCTTCCAGCCACAGCATTCACTGCATCTATGAGGCACCCAAACATCTGGATGAAATGTAAATAAAATAAGCAGATGTTTCTCCATCATTATAGCAAGTGCCTTGGCAGAGCCCTAAGCCTTGGGGTCCAAGACCCTAGAGGGGGCTCAGGAGAGCTGCACACCATTGCCCTTGTTGAGGTCTCACAGAGGGAATGAACAAAAGAAGCCAGGCGCACCTGGAAACAAGGTGCTGGTAAAACTGGCCACGGAAGTTGGCATCTGTGTAGACAGGATGTAGGTCTGGGAGTTAGGGGTAGGTGGAGGGTAGGAGGGGAGATGTCTGTGCAAATCAGTGGAGGCAGAGTTGCTGCCAAATCCCTCTTTAATTCCATAATGGCAAAGGCCTCCACATTCCACACCACTGCTTCCAGGAGAAGGGACTGTCCCAAGGAAACAAGAAGTGGCCTGCTCAAACCTCCTGCTAAGCCCCACAGTCTAATTCACAAGGGGGATTGGACTCTAGGGACAGAAAATAACCTGGGGCACGGAAAATAGCACCAAATTCCCTTTTACCACCGCAACTTCTATCTAATAGAAGATAAAGGGGTGCATCACATCTGACTAATAAAGGCAGCTGAGATATTCATGAAAGGGTGGGGGACCGTGAGGAGCAGAAGTGACAGGAGCCACAGAGACTAGAGGCAAAAAGAGATCAATTAGTTGCCACCTACCTTCCCTTTGCCCTTCCAGCATGTCCACCCTGACTCCGTCCCACTAACACGCTCCTTCAGCCCCTGAATGTAAGGATAACCCTGCCCCCCAGGTTTCTGCCTCACTCCTCCAGGCTGTGTAACACACACTTCCCAACCTTCTCTGCAACACTCAACACATCTCTCAGTCCTTTCCCCCACTCCCCAGCCCTGTGTGTGACATTAAACACACTCCCTCAGATTTCTCCTCCATTCCTCAAGCCCGGATGCCAGGACACATTCTCTAATCCTGCCCTCAACTTTCCTTGGGTGTAACATGAAATACACTCCCAGTCCCCCAACCCTGTGTAACACTGAACACATTCCCCCAGTCTCTCTCCAAGTCCCCTAGTTCTGTGTGTAACACTGAACACACTCCCCAATCCTGTCCTCAACTTCCCCAGCCTCTGAGTGTAGCACTAAACACGTTCCCCCAATCCTCCAACCTCCTCCACCAGCCCTGGGTATAACACTAAACACACTTTCCTGGTCCTCTCCTCTTCCTCAGTCCTGGTGCACCATTAACGCACTCCCCACTCTTGTCCTCAGCTCCCCAGTTCCCTGGGTGAGGAGCTGCAGTGCATTCCCCCATAGCTCTTATCTGTCTCCAAACACATTCCTCAGGGCCGCCTTCCCTGGGAGCAGCTTTTTCACTGTGCTATCTCCAGAAAGACCCTCAGCACTTACAGTGATCCTTTCCTTTGCTCCAACCCAGCAGAAACAAGCAAGGGGGGCAGTGCAGGGCAGAGGGTGGAGAGCAGGAATGACAGCAGTTGGGGGTCCTTGCTCCCCCCTCACTCCACCTTCCCATTGTCCACTGATTACTGGATTTAGTACTCAAAGCAAATATTTTCCTTTGACCTCAGTGTTCCTATCTGTGAATGTGAGCAGGAATCTGACATCCAGTACCCATGGGAAAGGGCCTGATTTCCACCGACAGCTCAGACTTCAAGGGCTGAGCTGCGGTCAGGACCAGGTACCGCACTACTTAGGAGAAATGGATTCTACACAGGTGGGGAGGTTTGGTTGTGGGGTTTTTGTTTTATTTTTTGTTTTTGTTTTGTTTTGTTTTGTTTTTCTTGCTTTTCTATGAAACAGGAAGCACCAAGCAATGTCCCAAGTCTTTGGGTTTTCCATGTGAAGAATTCCTAACCTGATACCCACAGCAGCCCCTGAAAGCAGCGGGAGGGCTTCCTTTCACTTTGGGGGTGGGGAGGAGGGGTAAGAATCAGACACAAAGAAAGCTGAAGTATGGGTGATCCAATCCCCCTTCCCCCAAGTAGCCTTGCTTTTTAGTTCCATGGGTTAGAAGTTTATAGGAATTCTGGATCCATGGTTTCCTATGGTCGCTTTTACAGATCTTGTTAATTTATTACCCGTGGTTACACTTTTAATGGAAATCGTGAAGAAATGGCAAAGGAAACATGAGCTAATTTTTTTCCAGTGACACATTTCACTGCTATTTAAATAGCCGTTTTGCCAAACCAAACACAGCGCTTACAGCCAGCGGTGACACATGAAGGGGATCACTGTGGCCGATCCTGCCTGTGGCATCCAGAACAGGCGAGACTTTCTCTCAGCTTCCCCAAGGGCTGGAGGCCAACGGGGGCGGGGGGGACTGGGGGGAGCTGAAGTGGAGGCACAGCTGGAACCCCAGAACTCGGTGACCGCACCTCCCACCCTCCCCCAGGCAGGGTTACTCTTCTGCAGCCCGGTGTCCACTCTTCATCCTGGGAGAGGTTTTAAGGTGACTGTTTTCCCCTTCAGCCTGAGAGGCCTCCCAGAGTGGGCCACTTGCAAGGGCTGCCTGGCTCTCACTGTGGGATGACTTGCTTGCGCCTGTAACTGGGAACATTATTGGGTTGTGTAAAACCAGAGATAGACTTTGGGGAAACCCTGGCCGGTTTCATTCCAGTTCTGTGGTGGCAGCAAGAGCACTGCTGTGACCACACTAGCACAGGGTGTCTTTGTTTGGTAAACCCAGAGATTCTGACTCCTCCAAAACCTCCTCTGGGCTCTGATGCTCTCTTGCTCCCTAGCTTGGGGGCTTGATGTCACCGAGCATTTATTAACTTCTCAAGAAGCCAGTTGAGACTGTGGCACTTGGGGAGAGAGACCGCAGGGCCTAGGGTGTTGGGAAAAGGGGAACAAGCCCACAGAACGTCTGGTCATGGCTGAGAAGGGGGGTAGTGAAGATGGTTCCTCACAGCCAAGTCAGAACCTCCCCAGGATCCCAAATTGCAATGGGATTGAGGGGGTGAAGCACTTAGGGGCTGATATCAGGGCCCTGGAGACCTTGGAGACCTTGGATGGGTTGTCCTAATTCAGGCCCAACAGCAACCAACTTGTCCTCAAGAACTCCACTGATGCAAAGCAAGGGGCGGGGGGGGGGGGGGGGGGCTCCATGAAAGGGGTTTAAAATGGGGAGCCAATGTCCTGGAGAGGGGAGCCCCAGCCAGCAGGAACTAGGGTTTCTGCCATCCCCAGGCACCACTGGATCTGGACAAGTCTAACTACTTCTCCGATTCCTCCTCAGTGGAATGGTTTCTAGACCCCAGGACCCCCCTGCCCCTGCCAATGTCAAGGTGGGCAGAATAGAGGGGCTGTGACAGAATTCAGGCAGCAGGCCTGCTGGCGTACTGGGAAAAACCACTCTCCCCCCACTGCTTTCCAGGGAGAAAATCCACTCTGGTGAGGCTCAGGCGAGAAGTTAACTGTCATCTTCCCTTTGCCAAAAGTATATTAAATTCACTGACTGCATTTTTCCAAACCCAAGTGCAAAGGACATTAGATCAACGCACACTGGTGGGCCTCTGGTGGGCTGGGCACCCCACACATTTCATTTTGTATTATTAATATTTAAACCAAAGCAGCTGTTCTCTGTACACACAGAGCCTACCCAAGGCTCCTGTGGTGACTTTTCCCCCAGGCCAGATACACCAGCTAGGAAGCCAGTTGTGGAGACTCAGGCCTTTGCCCTCCCGGGGGAAATCCATTCATTGATCAGAAGTGGCATTTCTGGGTCTAGTGGTGAATTCTGATGATCTGGTTTAACGGAAATTCCCTGAGGTAATAGGTGGGTGAAAGTATCTCTTTGAAGCACCAACCTCCCCTCCAAGCCCTCTGCTCCCCAGTTGGGAATTGTGGGCTTTCCTTCTTCAAAATCAGAACAATTCTCATGTCAAGCATCTGTTCCTTGGATCCTAGGGTCATCTTCCTAGGCATTGGCAAAGTAAAGCCTCATCCCTAAGCTTAGCCAGGAGACTCTTCCCTGAGTCTCCACCTACCTCAATTTTTCTACCACAGCCTCATAGATCCCTATGCTCCCAGGGCTGCTGCCTGTCCCCAGACACACCAAATACTGGCCTTCCACAGACCCTCTGCTACACCCACTTGCCTTTACAGCTGCAGGACAAAAGTTACCTTGCTCGCCAGGCACAGTGGCGCACGCCTGTAATCCCAGTGGCTGAGGAGGCTGAGACAGGAGGATCACAAGTTCAAAGCCAGCCTCAGCAACTTAGCAAGATCCTGTCTCAAAATTTTAAAACAAAAAAATTTTTTTAAAAGGGAATGTGGCTCAGTGGTTAAGTGCCCCTGGGTTCAAGCCTGGTACCAAAAAAAAAAAAAAGTCACATATTTGCCAATCCCTCATCCCTAGGATGAACTGAATGACTGACTTACTTTCCTCTTTTCCATAACACTCTGTGGTTATGATCCATGGGAAAGTTGAAAGGGTTAAGTCAAATATTTTGAGGAAAGCATCCAACCCAACTCTTGCCACAGTTAGACACACAGTGATGTATTGGAATATTGATTGGAGTGTTTTGACAGCCATGATGATGACAACGTGTTGTGTGGACATACAATGCCTAAGAGCTCCCTAAGGCACTGCCCCAAGGATAAGATTCACAACTATCATAAGCCAAGAATTATTTTTATAAGTCAAATATTATTATAATCATGCTATTCCAAATACCTAGAATCCTATCACGATTCACTCCAAAACAGTGACTTAGGACAATAACATTTGTTTTCCTCACAAATCTGCAATTAGAGTGGGGAAGACCTTCCTCTGTGCTCCATTCAGAACTAAGCTGGGTCAGCTTGTGGACCAAGGACAAGATCTTCTGACGCCACTCCCATGTCTGACCATGGATGCTGGCCATCAACTGAGACCTTCGCTGGGACTCTCATCTAAAATCTATTCACGCCCTGTCTGTGTGGCCTGGCTGTGTCATGGTATGGTAGATGGGTTCAAATTGAAGAACAAAGGTTCAAATTGAGGACAAAGAACAGACCAGCAGAAGCCATGTGCTTATGCAGTGTCACTCCTAACACATTCTATTTGTTGAGGCAGGGCAAGGTTCTGGAAGAGCATATGGGACTGGAAATACAGCTGTGGATTGTTCTGGAAAATATACAGAGGATAACACTGAGGATGGGGAGGCCACGTGACTGGCTGTGTTCTTGCACAGACCCTAGGGGTGACAACCAGAACTTGAACCCAGGTCTTCCGGCTCCCATGCACTTCTCAGTTTGCAGCATGCCTTCCAATCCCATATATCAATCAGCACTTCAGAAAGACCCAGCCCTCCCCACAAGGTGGGCTGGACCCCACTTTGCTGCTTCACTGCTGAGCTGGTAGAAGAGACCAGCCAGGAACCAGAGCTAGAGCCCTGTGTGCAGGGGTGGGTGAGGCAGGAGAGAATGGCAGGGAGGGCAGAGCCTGGGGTGTGTCATTGGAGATGATAGCAGGAACTAAGACTGTCAGCAATTGGGAGAGATTTTGGAAAATGTGAGTGTGATATCAATCTCAGTAAAAGAGAGAAGAGTTGGTACAGGGACAGGGAGACTATCCTGGGTGGTGGGGCTGGAGAAGGTGAGGGGCGTCGAGGTGTGATGGGAGGGCAGTGGATCATTCTAGAAAAGTTTAACCCAGGAACATTCTAGTATGATCCACTGTCCTCCCATCACACCCTGACGCCCCTCACCTTGATTCTTGGGCCAGTCACTGAACCTCATGAAGACTTAATTTCCTCAAATATAAGATGGAAGCAAAAACATCTACTCCAAGGAGCTGTTGTAAGCCCTAAATAAGATTGTATAGGTTCAGTGACCACCACAGGGTCTGGCATACAAAGAGTCAATAAACAGCCGTTCTCACTCCTACCCCTTTTTCTCTTCTATTCCTTTATGCAAACCCAGAGGCATGATTCATCCTAAGCCTCATCCAACCCAGACTTGCAGAAACAAAAAGAAGCAGAGCTGGTAAAAATGTTGGAGTGAGGATTGGGGACAGAATACTCCTAATCTTAAATGAATTTGCCACACTTCACATTTAGGGGTCCCCTGGGGGAGGAAAGAGGGGGACTGAGAGGGTCCCTCTGTCACCTTGTGCTATCTGTCCTAGGCTCAGTAAGTCCCAGAGTCTGTCCTTCAACCTGCCACTCCATTAGGCCCAGCAAGGTGTCAGCAAGAAGAATACAGAGCCTAGTGGCCAGCAGAGGGGCTGCTTGTCCCCATGATGGAGACAGGATCCTGGGCCTCCCGGTGCCTCTGTGTCCTCATCCAGAAAACAGGAGCTTTGGACCGATGGTATGCTGTGGCCTCACAAGCTCTGTTGCCATGTTAGCTCCCTCCATTTCCCTCTCCTCTTGAGCCACCTCCACACCCAGCCCTTCCCTCAGTGGAGCTGTGTCAGGAGGCACTGGGCTGAGGCCTGTGGGGATTTCTCTAAACTCCTTCTGCAGCTCTGACTTCTGAGGCCACCAAGTTCTTTTCTCAAGCATGATTGAAATTTTTTTAAAACATGTGGATTCTTTTTTTTTTTTTTTTCAGATATTGATGGACCTTTATTTTATTCATTTACCTATATGTGGTACTGAGGATCAAACCCAGTGCCTCACACATGCTAGGCAAGCGCTCTACCACTGAGCCACAACCCCAGTCCCCAGGATTAGAATTTGAATAGAGGGGAAGATAGCCCTGACCATCCTAGAGAACTCTGCTGCTGCTATTCTCACCTTTGACTTCCATGGGTTTCCTTCCCTCTGGGGTTCTTGGAAGGTCTCAGGCTGCTTTCAACATTCCTGTGTTAAAAAACAGATACCTTCCCTGCAACCTTAGGAAGGAGGTTAAAAACAAGCAGCCTGAAATCTCATCTATGGCTTTCCTTTGAAACTACTAGCAGCCTGAAACAACCTCCTCACTCCTGTCCCCTCTCCTGGCAGCTCCAGCACCCTCCAATTCAGTCCTGCTTGGGCCGGATTGAGGGAGGGGGAGGCTGTGGTCCGTGGAACAGACATACCCTGAACTTTATGGGGGTTGCAGCAGCCAGGTGCAGAGCTGGGTCCCGCCCTTTCTCAACAAGAGCCAGAGAAATGAAATGCAGGCTCCGTGGGGCAAAGAGGAAGATGGAATGGGAAAACAAAAGGCTAGTTATTGTAGCGGGGCAGAGGGCAGCCCCAAGTAAGGAGGGATAAGGGGAAGTTACACATAGGTTGCTTGTGTCGTACCAGTAAGCCATGGGAGATAGGAAGTTTCTGTGGGTTTATGGAGGTTACTGACTAAGGGAGAGACTTTTAAGCAGCTGTAAAAATCTGGGTTGCACTTGAAAAGAGCCCATGGTCACCTTCCAGGGACCACAGCTCACAATTCCCAGAGGACTCATGGTCAGGGTCCTCCCTTGGGAAACACCTTCCTGCCTTCTTTAACCCTCAGACCTTCTGCTCCAGGGAGGAGCCTCTGGGCAGCTGCAGTCAAAAACTCCCTGGGCTCTTCCAGCCCCAACATTTATCTTAGGGTTATTTTCACTCCCAAGAACAAAGACGCTTTCTATTCAGCAAGTGGCAAGAACCCACACCTCTGACAAGCCATAGATCAACCTCAGGGAGGGCCAGAGGAGCTGGTGCAGCACGTGGGCCTGCTCCTTCCTCCCATCTAGACCCTCAGAGGGGGTGTCTGGCTTGTGGCTTGCATTTAGAGTCCCAGGAAGAAAGCAGAAATCATGTAAAACAAAGAGCTTGAAAGAGCCAGAGACAGGGAAAGGGGGCTGAGCAATTCTCCAGAGGGCAGGACTATCAAGGATCAGTAAGGAGCCCTGAGCAATCCCTGCTTGGGTCCAAACTCTCCGGGTTCATGTGACCACATGGGAAATATATGATGATCATCTGAATCACCTGGAGAGAAAGGTATATAAGATTAACAGTACAGGAAAAATATATCACAAACTCATCAACCCCAGTGACAGGCAGTGTAGCTGAACCTGTTTCCTTCAATAACTATTTGAATATACTATCATATCTATAGATATATAGACTATCATATCTATAGATATATATATATAGATATATATATAGGATATGAATATGTATACACATATAAATATCTACACATTTTACACATTTGGTAAGAAATTAAACACATTCTTCTACAGCACCCTTTTTACACTTATTCATGTAACTTGTAAGCCAATCCATATTCATACATTCAGAACTATCTTCTTTTTATTGGTTTCTTAATGTTTCATTGTATGGCTAGTGGTTAGGTATGTAAATAATCTTCCATCTTTTTCTATTACAAATAATGCTGCAGTAAATATCTGTGTAACATACTCCTTTATGCACTTTACAAATAGCAATAGGGTCATTCCTATAAGTAGAAGTGATAGGAGGATGGAAGGGCATGCTATTTTTTTTAAATTTTTTTTTAGTTGTAGATGGACACAATATCTTTATTTATTTATTTTTATGTGGTGCTGAGGATCGAACCCAGTGCCTCACGCATGCAAGGCAAGCGCTCTACCACTGAGCCACAATCCCAGCCCCGGGCATGCTATTTTGTTACTTTGTTGTTTGCTTGCCTTGATAGATATTGCTAAATTGCTCTTTTTATAGGTTGCATTTATTTACACAGATACCGACAATAATAATCCTCACAGCTTACAAAAAACATGTGTTTTACAACTTTTTGATCCACATATAATTTGATAGATTAAAAAACAGCATTTCACTATGGTTATAACTCGTATTTCACTCACTACAAATAAGTGTGAGGAATTTTTAATGCATTATAAAAGCATTTATACTTAAACTAACTTAAAATATGCAGATCCCAGGGTCCCAAACCCAAACTTCTGATTCAGTAAACACCCAAATTAGTACTTTTTAAAATTACTCAAATTGAAGTACATAAATATTTCAATGTAACCCTTTAATATATGAGCTCACCAGACTCAGTGTGAGATGGAAGAAGAAATAATCCAGCCAAGAAGTGGTGGGTAGATGCAGAACAAGTTCTCAGTCTCATCAAGGAACCAGAGGTTCCCAAGGGACCATAAAAGAGATACATGTGTTCAGCATTTCTCATCACTGGGGGCAAAATATAAGTATTTGCTATGCTACCTTTAAATAATAAAGACAGAGGAAACTTCATGGTGATCAAAGGTGATCTTATAAATAATAAGACCAGGCTAACAGCTAGGGCCATAGTCCAGGCATGGACCAACCAAGACAAGCACTAGGAACACATCAGGGACAAGGCAAAGGAGGGGACACGGTGGACTGATACCAACAGACTGACTGGACTGTTGCTTCCTATGGCTACAATGTCTTGTCCATCAATGGATTTCTGGTGCCTCGCATAGTATGGAGCACACAATAGACAATATTGTCTGCTGAGTTAACCAAAACGAGCATTGGCCAGGTTTAACACAAGAGTGGCTGGGAAGATAAGAATTCAGAAGAGGGTTTATAAGGAAGAGAAGAAAGCTGTGGGTTATATTGAGACTGAAATCTAGCAGAGCACCCAGTTGGATTGAGCTAGTCAATAGTTACAGAAACAAGACTGGGGCTTGCACCAGAAATGCCCACCAGCAATTTGACATGTAAAGTCATCCTCTAAAGTGACTGCTGAAGCTGTGTGACTGACTAGATTACATAGAGAGAGAGGGTAGAGAGAAGAGGGCTGAGGATGAACTCAAGGATAAGAAGTTATGGAAGGCAACAGAAAATGGGAGCAAAGAGAGGCAGGAAATTGGGGAATCAGCAAACTCAGTGAGGAAGGTGCTCTTGGTTCAATTCTATTTGAGAAATGATTGCTGCATCCTTGTTTCCTGAGTGATCTCAAGGCAGAAAGGCTTATCAATATATGAGAGAATAGACAGACATTAGGTCCAAGCCCAGTTCTTTGATCCTTTAATTGGGAAGTCATAAGCAGGTTACTTAAACTTCTACTTCCCAATTGGCTTAATCTTCTATTTTCCAAATGGTTAAAAAGAGGGTTTAATAAAATGTCTATATCCCAAGTTGCTGCAAGGATTAAGTAAGAAATATATGAAATATGAAAATAGATGAAATGTATGAAAATGCCCAGCATAGGAACTAGAGCATAGTAGGCAATTTATTCTTATTCCCTTCCCTTCCATCCCCTACTGTGTGCCAGGCCCTGCACTAGAATCTGATATTGTAATATAATGGAGTGTGGGAGATCAGAGGGCTCATGGACCACACACAGAGACTGGAGGGAGCCAGTGCACACTGATCAAACCGTCCAATCTGACAAAACTGTTCCAGATTCTTCCATCAGTAAGGAGAGGACCCTGAAAAGGGATGTTTCAATAGGATAGAGGCAGAATGGGGTAAGAAAGCAGAGGAAATGACTTTGTCAGCAGGAAGAAGGAGGCAAAACCATCACTGAAGTCATAACTGCAAATGATAGAAACGTCCTTGGGTTGGGAGCAGCCTGAAGCATATGTGGTCAAAGGACCCAGGGCAGAAGGCAAGGTGGAGGATACAAGCAAGAAAAGGGCTAGTTGATGGAGCAAGTGAAAACAGAATCAAGAAACCCAAGGAGGGACTCAAGCCAGCAGTGATCCCAGGTTTCATGACCTGGGCCTGGTATTGGTATGAATTATGTGGGGTGCAGATGGAAGCTTGGCAAAAAAAAGTAGGCAAATGTGTGAATACAAAATTAGATGCAGAAGTGTATACAGGCTCCCTCAGTATCCTTGGGGGATTGGTTCCAGGACTCCCCATAGATACCAAACTCTGAGGAACTCAAGTCCCTTATATAAAATGGTATAATATTGGCATATAGCCTATGCACATCCTCCTATGTACTTTAAATAATCTATAGATAACTTATAATAACTAATACAATGTAAATACTATGTAAATTATTGTTGTACTGTAGTATTTAGGGAGTAATGACAAGAAAATAAGTCTACATGTTCAGTACTGATGCAATGTTTCTCCAAATATTTTTGATCCACAGTTGGTTGAATCCACAAATGCAGGACCCTCAGATACTGAGGGTCTACTGTATGTATTTAGAATAAGAAATTCATTCAAATATTTAAAAATTAAGTTGATAAATGCCACAATCATGACAAAAGCCAGAAAAACAGCATGTTTTTTAATTAACTGCCTTACGTACCTTAAGACTTTCAGGGGAAACATTTCTTTTGCTGTGTGCTCTTTTATTGATTTCTCTGATGTTAAATTTTGGTGCTATTTTCCATGGAGACTATAGAAAAATAACTCAGTATTTCCTCTAATATGGTTGATCAGAATTTGTTTTTAATTATTAGTGGTTCAGATAATTTGCTTTCAGCTTCACAACTTGAAATTGGTAATGGCATGTAAAATTTTAGGACTGTCACATGTTTGGGAAAGTCACTATCAAAGTCTTTCCATGGATAAGCTATATAGATTTCAAAGCTGTCTTGAGCTGTAACTCATCTTAAATATTCTTTGGCATGGCAGTATTCATTAACCAGTTTGTTGATGTTTTCATTGTAGTAGTTTATTATGAGTTTTGCACAGTTTCACTGATGTCAGTATTTCATGTCCAATGAGCTAGAAATTTAACATTATTCATGTGATTCAGTGATAAGTTGAAAACCATAAACACATGACTTTATAGACAAGCATCAAGCCATGTGTAGCACCACTGTCAATTTGTGCCACATGAACAGAGGAATTCTGACTGAATCACATTTAATATCAAAAGGGAAAACTACGATACAGTCACAGTTGAGTATATTCCTCATGGGAAGGAATTTCTATTTTGATTCAGCATTGATAAGAACCAAATTCTTGCTTATAGTTTTAAATTTCTGACCAAAAAACAAAAATTCTTGGACTAGCTTATGATGCTGTAGTGAGTTGACTGGTGGGCTTTCAAATGATATAGGTCTATGTCCTAAGTCCCTGAACCTCCTAAGTCCCTTAACCTTATTTGGAAAAAGGGCTTTTGCAGATTTATTCAAATCAAGGATATTGAGATAGTCCAGGATTATTCAGATTAGGCCTAAATCTAATGACAACTGTCCTTAAAAGAAACAGAAGAAGCCAGGCACAGTGGCGTACACCTGTAATCCCAGCACTTAGGGAGGCTGAGACAGGAGAATTGTGAGTTCAAAGCCAGTTTCAGCAACAGTGAGGTGCTAAGCAACTCAGTGAGACCCTGTCTCTACATAAAACACAAAATAGGGCTGAGGGTGTGGCTCAGTGGTCGAGTGCCTCTGAGTTCAATCCTCGGTACCAAAAAAGAAAAGAAAAGAAACAGAAAAGCAGACATAGACGCAGAGAAGGCAATGTGAAGACAGAGGTAGAGAGTGGAGTTATTCAGCCACAAGTCAGGGGTTGCCCAGTGCCACCAGAAGCCCAAGGAGGCAAGGAAGGATATTGCTCTCTGGCCTTTGTGGTGAGAGCAGCCCTGTAAACCTTGGTTTCACACTTCTGGGCTCCAGAACCTGGATTGTTTTAAGCCAGCCAGTTTATGGTCACTTATCATAGCAACACTAGGAAAGAAACTAATACCACATATTCCAAAGCAGGCTTCTCCACTATCCAAATGCCAGGTAAATAGAGCTGCTGCAATAAGACACACTCCCAATGCAAAATGTACCTCACCATGCCAGGAAGTGCAGAGAAAGCCCCAGAAACCCTTCCCAGCCCAGACATTAAGTGATAACCTAACTATATACAAAAGTGACTGCAAGTCACATAAACACATCTCACAAAACCCAGATACACTGTTCTGAACTTGGCTTCCCCTTAGCTGAAGCCCAGCAAATCCTCTCACCCTCTCCAAGGCCACTCAACACAGCAAAGACATGAAGGTAAGGAAACCAGAATGGAAAGAGAGAGATGTCTTAGCAACCATGGGTAAAAGATGTGACTTCTTCAACTGTACCAAAACATCTCACCCTGAGTTCCTCATGACGAGATACACAAGTGGGGGCTTGGAGCGGAAACGCCCTGGCTTCATAGTAATTGTCTCTGGGTTCATCTCCAGCAAGGAGGACCACATCTTTCCCTGAGATCTAAAATCCATGGCCAGCCAGAATGTGTTACAGAAGGTCCTGTTTCTAAAAGGAAAGTGATATTGACCTATAAGAAGAGTTCCAGGAAGACAAGAGCACAAGAAAGATGGTGATGAGAAAAAGATCTTAAGAGAGCACAAAAGGCCCCCTTAATTACATTTAGCATAGGAAGAAGGAAGGTGTGGACCCATTCCTGGGCCTATTTGGAGAACAGAAGAGTGACATCAGTTGTCTGGAAGAGAGGTGAGTATGTTAAATCTAATTTTGCTTCCATTTTCTAGACAAGATTTTCAAACCAGAAATAATAAATATGTAGAAGTCAGTTTAGAAGCTGGTGTTATGTGAAGAGTTTCCTCAAGTCTGAAGTTTCTGTCAACACGAGTCTCTTGGCTCATGTTTTACATACCAGGGACTCACAGGAACTTGGGAATGAAATGGGCCAGTAACTTCAATGTATTGTGAAGGTCCAGAGAGGTGGTGGAATTCTGTAGCTGAGCAGAAATGGCTAGGACTTTTTCAAACAGAAGAGGGAGATACTGGTAACTATAGACCATCAATCTCAGGCAAAATTCTGAGACAGACTTTGAATAACAGTGAGTGTATGTGTGTGTGTGTGTGTGTGTGTGTGTGCATGCATGTGTGTGTCTGTGTATGTGTGTAAATTTTCAAGACAAGTTCCCATAATCTTTTTTAAGTTCCCAGAGAAGTTTGTGACCCCTAAAATGGTTTAAAACCATTGGGAAAAGATTATCTTAGGAAAAAATTTTTTTTAATTCTTGGACTCTTCTAATGCTCTCTTTTCACAGTTGGTGAAAATGAAGACAAGAGAAATGGATGGGTTGTGGCTCAGTGGCAGAGCGCTTGCCTTGCACGTGTGAGGCACTCGGTTCGATCCTCAGAACCACATAAAAATAAATAAACAAAATAAAGACACAGTGTTTATGTATAACTAAAATATATTTTTTTAAAAAAAGAAGAGAAATGGAAATTGCTTTGAGGTCACACAGCAAGGTGGTGGAAGAATCAGGACCACCACAGGTCTCTGATTGCCATTCCAAATTTCAGACTTGCCTCAAATTCTCCCTGCCTCCCATGACACCACCTTCTCTTTACATATAAATCATTGCTAGCTTTTTCCAAAATGCTTTTCATATCAAGAAAGCTCAAAACTCAGCTATGGGGGCAGGGTGTAACTCTGCGCTCAACCATCCCACTCCTGAAAAGCAACTGCCAGATCCTGATCATACCCCTCAAACCAAAAGGAATCCACTTGGATTTGGAAATCCCAGACACACCTTGAAAAGTGAAGAATAGAGCCTGAGTATCTAGGAAAACCATGGGAGGCACTTGACCTTCAATGGAATGCCTTATAAAACCATTTAGGGTTTTTAGGAAAGAAGGCCAAGTACTCCAGGAGCAGAGTGGGGTTGCCAAGCCTCCTCTATCCTGCCAAGTTCAATTCACTGTTTTCATAGACCCTCTATACTGTTGGATTAGGGAAAGGGAGTGGATGTGATTTATCTGATTCTTGCAAGCTCTTGGTGAAATTACTTATAACAGGAAAGAAATGCTATAGGTTATTTGATTCAAAGATGCTTTTAGATTCACCCTTGCCCTGCTCTGTTCAAACTTTTTATCTGTGATGAGGATGAGAGTGTCAGTGACATGCTTACTAACTTTGCATACAATGTCAAACTGGAATCATTGACCCTTCAATCAATAAACTTGATCAAAAGCTTCTAAAGGAGCCAGGCACAGTGCTGTACCCCTGTAATCCCAGCTACTTGTGAGGCTAATGTCAAAAGATCACAAGTTTAAGGCCAACCTTGGGCAACTTAATGAGACCCTGTCTCCAAAAAAAGTAAAGCCAGGCACAGTGGCGCACACCTGTAATCCCAGCACTTTGGGAGGCTGAGACAGGAGAATCGCAAGTTCAAAGCCAGCCTCAGCAACGGTGAGGTGCTAAGCAACTCAGTAACACCCTGTCTGTACATAAAACACAAAATAGGGCTGGGGGTGTGGCTCAGTGGTCAAGTACCCCTGAATTCAATCCCCAGTACCAAAAAAAAAAGTAAAAACAATTGGGAATGTAGCTCCATGGAAGAGTATCCCTGAGTTCAATCCCTAGTACCAAAAAGAAAAGAAAAAGTCTTCTAAATGAAGAAGCCAAGGGAATAAGATATTTCTTCCTATAAGAATTTGGAGTTCAGAAGCAAAATAGACAAGACACCATTACAAAACCCAGTGACTTGTGCTACTATAGGGAGGAATGCAAAGGGGTTACAAAAGCCCAGAGGGTGGGCCCTCAGCCAGACTGGGATTGTCATGAATGTGACATCCATGGAGTCTGTAGAATAAGGTAGCAATTAGTCAAGTAAACCTAGGAGGGAAGAGACACATAGGTGTGGGTGGGCACTGGCCAGGTCAGGACGTTGAGGTGGTTCTGGACGGAAGGAGGGGAGATGCCCAAGAACAACGAGTTAGAACCTGAAGAACTGGTTAATATTGTTTTAAAATGTTGAATATTTTTTCTAGAATGCAGTATCACTTAAAACTTTTTAAAATGTTATTGTATTTTTAAGCCTTTATTTTATTTATTTTTATGTGGTGCTAAAATTGAACCCAGTTCTTCACATATGCCAAGCAAGCTCTCTATCACTGAGCCACAACCGCAGCCCCTCATGTAAAACTTTGAAGGAAGGTACAAAGTGAAGTGGAGCTCTAGAGTTAGCCACACAACCCCAAGGGGCACAGCCTCAACCCCAGCCAATTTTTCTCCCCACTCCACTCCAGCCACATGGTCCTGAATGCATGGAGCAACTTCCAACCGTAGGGAGACATTCACACTGACTCTTCTCCAGCCCAAAATGCTCTCCTACCCCTCCCCCATCCCTATACCCAACTAAATCTGTCTCAGCTCAAACATTACTTCCCTACTTTGACTCCCTTATTAACATTTCTCTTAGCATTTTGCTTTACTTTGACAGCACAGATGACAATTTGTAACCTTTTGAAGTATATATTTATTTGCATTATTGCCGAATGCCACTTTATCCACTGCACCATGAGCCTTTGAGAGCTAGGCTGACTATGTTTTGCTCATGACTATATCCTTTATGAATCAATCATTTGTATGTCTATTTAAAAAGAAGAAGAAGAAAGGAAGAAAGAAAAATGCTGTTCTGATTATCTAGCATTGCATAAGCAAACCAGTCCAACATCCAGCAACTTATAACAGCAACCCTTCTATCTTCCTCCTCCCCTGTTGTGTGGATTGGTAATGAGGGAAGAGATGGGCTGGGCGATTCATTTCTTCCACATGGTATCCAAGGAGGTCACTCAGTGGTGTCAGACAGTTTGGCAGACAGTCTGGTTTGGAGGGTCCAAGTTACCTTTGACCACATTTCTGGTGCTTTGATACCTGAGAGGCTGAACTTAGGCCTGGTGTTCAGAGAGGCTTCACCAGCATGTTATCAGGGTAACCAGACTTTCTGCATCAGAGTGTATCAAGAGACCTGGGTAGAAACCTCACAGTAATGTTCAACTTGGGTTGCAAGTTCCAGACATTGACTTTCACTGCATGCCATTGGCTAAGCAAGTCATTTAGACCAGCTGAGATCAAGCAAAAGGGATTAGGCTCCCTCTCCCCAATGGGAAGTATGTCAAAGAATTTGCAGGCATCTATAAGCCACAACAGTGGGACGGGTGCTGGGGAGTGACACTTACCTTTACAAAACAGTCACCTTGACTGTGATGTCTAGGAAGGATGAAGAGGAATAGAATTTGCATAAGGAAATCCATTCAGAACCTACTAGAAAAGGAAGTGCAAAAACTGAGGATTTAAATTACATTAACTGAAAGGAACTAGAAAACTTGAATTGGAGAGATATTTTAAGAAGCAATAGAGAATAGCAGCCAGAACATGGACTTTGGAGCCACCCAATCTAGGTTTGAATCCTGATTGCACAGCTAGAGGAAACAGGAAATTCCCCCTTGGCCTGTCCATTCTATTTGTCAGTGACGTGAGAGGTATTTTAAACTTCCAACTGCACTGTTATACCATGATCGACAGTGTTGTAAATCCCATGACATGGTTACTTGTTAGGTTTACTGAATTTAATACAGGGAAAGGGAAAGGAGCAAAGAAAAAAATGCAGAAGGTTTTACAGTCTGGAGAAGAAAAGAGTGCTTCATAAAATGGCCTAAGTTTTCATAAAAGTGGGCTAGCTCCATCAGCTTGATGGGCTGCTCTTTCCTTGCTTTTCCTTCTTCCAGCCAACATTGATTTCGTGTCCATTTTCTTTCAGTTCTTGTGCAAGATTCAGGGCCTACTGTGTGAATATGTACACTGTCCCTGCATGTAACCCATAAGCAATGAGTGCAGGGCAAGGTCACAGGGATTGTGTCTTAGAAGATGAGACATCTCTGGATACGGGCCAGGGCCTTCTAGGTTGGTGAGCCACAACCACAAAACGACAGAGGTCGTTGGGTTGGTGTTCCGTGTTGATAGACTAGAATACAGGGTACAGTGCGCTTGGCAAGAGCACAAGCTAAAAGCGGGCAGCATTCGAACCCAAAACAATGGCTCATGGCTGGTCAGTGGGTTTGGGGGCCTGTGGGCTTTTTTTCTGGATCTGCCTAATGCCCTTGTACAGAAATAGCTCAGAAAGGCACTGAAATGTCGCCTACTGTCTCGTTGTGGGGACAAGGACTGGAATCAGTGTATTGCTACATCCAGGGATTTCTTCAAAGTGGTTGAAACAGGAGCAAACTAGTCAGCCTGACCAAGGAAGGCAGGGTTTGCTTCTGGCCACTGCTGCTTGACAACTCTACTCTGTGCCTACTGTCCCAGGACTGGAGTTCCATAGTCCTATCCCTACTTCCTGCCATGCAGAAGGACAAACATCTGGACCCACTGTTGCCTTTACCTGCCACCTGCTCCTCAGGGAGCCGGAAGAGATGCACCCAAAGGTTGGGTGTTGCCAGGCTTCCCGAGAAGCCATGGAGTTCACGTGGCATCTGAACTCCAACGTCCCCGTCCCCGTCCTCGAGGGGAAAACAGCTCTCCCTCAGCTCATTCAGCTCCAGACTGTGTGGCAGGACCAGGGCTCGTGCCCAGTGGGAGGGAACATTGAAGTGTGGCACAGCCCCTTCAGGTGGAGGTTCCCCACCAATGAGCTTCCAAGAGTCCAGCAAAGCCCCTGACCCAGGCCTAATGCTAACACCAACAACAACCACGCACCACCCCCAAGCCTGTGAGGAACCTTCATGCAACCTAAGCCCAAATCCCACCTGCCCCTCACCCACAGCAATGTGCACCCAAGCCCCCGCCTCGCTACCCAACACTAACACTAAGCCAAATAACTGACATAACTCAAACATCAACCCCAACTCCAGTAAACCCTATTCTTCCCTCAGCTCTAACTTTAACTCCAACACCAGCCTCGCCCTAGGGCAGAGGAAACACGGAAAGAAAGATCTTTGGGGAGAGAGTCACCACTGCCCTACAATCTGGTGGACTGGACCCACAGCTGTCTGCAATTAGTAGTTTGAAATGTGCTTTGAACAAGTGTCCTTTGGGCTTAAAATCTCATAGAAGACTACTCCCATTATTAAAAGACTTCATACACAGAAATCTCTTTGGAAGTCCATAGCCGAGAACTATTTTAGTAATTTCTTCTATGAATAGCGGGCTGGGATGGAAGTTCTTAAGAAGCTCTTCTCCCCCAACCCCTGGTCTGCAGGAAGTCATCAGGAAATGGGATTATCTGCAGTTTGCAAATGATGAATAATTGCCAGCTTCTAGGAAGGGGGTGCTGTGTCACAGGAGAATCCAAAGGGAGAAGCTAGGTTTTTAAAGAGACCCCACTGTTTAACTTAGAATTCTACTTCCTCCCAAGACTGAAAAGCTGATCTCGATTCCCAGCCTAGGGCCCACAGAGTATAGGGCTGATTGTGAGGAGGGTAAGTGGGGGTCTCCCAAGCCTGGCTCAGAGGACCAGGCCCTGAGGTGAGTCTCAGGGATGTGTTCTGTTGAAGAAGGCGGAGGTCAGTCTGGAAATGTGACTCCACAACGGGGCAGTCAATCAAAGAAAACAGAGACCCAGACACAAAGCCCAAGGGCGGTGGGGAAGGGGGAGTAGTGAGGGCCAGAAGGAAAAACAGCAGGCAGGAAAATGGGGTGGGGTAGGAGGGGGAGGCCAGAGTCTGAGGCCGGATGCCCCTACCCCTGGAGTTTACACTCACAGACTGAGTTTGTATGAAAAAGTCGGATTCCTTTTTTTTCTTTATAAATTGTTTAATTGACACATAAGATTTCTACATATTTATAAGGTATCATCTGATGTTTTTATTACAATCATTAGCACATATTAATTATACAAAATAATGGGTTTCTTTGTGACATTTTCATACAGACATATAATATATTGTGATCTCATGCACCTCCCGGTGACCCTATCATATTCCTCTTTGAATAATTTGTTATATTTCAGATTGGAAAAAAAAATGAAAGAAAATTTAGGAAGTATTGAAATTTGTGGAAGCAAACTACAAATAAACTACAACATTTGACTTAAGTCAGGGTCGCTTAAAGGGGCAGAATATTACTAGCATTTAATAATTTCAAGAATGTGTATCGCTCTACACGCTAAGAGCAGTTACTAACTTCTAAAAGAAGAAAAAATTCCTGCTCCCTTTCTTTGTCTGATGCTGATTCTGCTTCCTGCCTGCTGAGGGGAGGGAGGTGGCAATGCCTTCCCAGAAGAGCTCTTGGTCCCCTCCTGTGCCAAGCCATGCTGGGCACTGGCTGGGCTTTAGCAGGTACACCCTTTATTCAGGGCACTCACACCTTTGGAAAATGTCCCCAAAGGCCATTCCCATAGCACACCACTGACACATGCTCATGTGCCTGCGCTCACACAAACCACAACATCACATACAACCTACACGGTCGTGAGCAGGAATTCTCCCATGCACACACCCATATGCACACATCACACTGACATAGATAGTCACAGACTACACACTTGCATGCACTCACCCTCCTCATACACACAGCATGCACCCACACTCTCGTGCACTTTCCTACACCACAGCATCACACATGCAGACACAGGTCAAAACACACACTTAGGCAGTTACTTTCCTTTGTCTCCCCTGAGTTCCTTATGAAAAGCTAGCTGGGGCATTTACTATGGCGTAATGTGATTCATTATATAATATCCCTTCCTCTGTCTCAGCCCCGGAACTTCATAAGCTCATTTCTGTAAGCCCATCTTCCTGTACAGTGCCTGGCACATAGAAGGTGCTCAGTGATGTTCACTGCATGAACTTTAAATGCCATGATTTAGGACTTTGCCCCAGAAACAAGCAAGCATGCTCTCTCTCTCCCTCCCTCTCTCTCTCTCTCTATGTCTCTGTGTCTGTCTGTTTGTCTCTGGAGTTGGAGTGGGGAACACATAAGGGAACCCCTCAGGAAAATGCCTGGTTCTGTGACAAGGTTCTTGGCTCAGCTCTAGATCTGTCCCTTGGGGTAGATGCAGTCAGACACAGACAGCACCCATTGATCTTTGCTGGTCTTCCCAAGTATGTGTACAGGAAGCCTGTGTCCTTGTGTGGAAAGGCAGGAGAGTGTCAGATTTGCGTGGCAGTCTTCCTCTTCCTCCTCTTTTCTTTTTACAACATTAGTCCTCAATAAACCTTTTGCAAGTTTAATTCCAAAGAGAGGGGGGAGGGAGGGGAAGGAGGGAAAGGAGAAGGAGGAGGAGAGTGGCAGAATGGCTGCGACTCTGCAGAGGGTAACCGTGGAGAGACTGGGTCAGGTCCAGATCCAGGTCCAACCCTCAGTCCTTGAAGGCACAAGTCACCAGTGTCAATCAGTGTGGTGGACAAACCTCAGGAGACCGGAGTAACCTCCACCCCCACGATTGCTGGAACTCTCACTCCAACATCTCAAGAGCAGACAGCAAAGGAGACTTTGGGAGCAGCCTGAACCCTGGGGCTACTAAAGCGCATGCCCCAGCCCCAGTCATCACAGTATTCCTCATGCTGAAAAAGCTCCAGGCCATGCCAGGGCCAGACCCAACGCCAGCATGACTTCAGAGCCTCCCACCCCTTTCTCTGCCACAATATCTGGTCAAGTCTGGCCATCATCAGTCATCCCAGATGCCCTGCTGGTGCTGTGTGACCGTCCCCCACCCCCAGGCACCTCCACAGTACCAGCACAGCCCCGGGAGCCAGCTCCCGATGCCTATGGAAGTGGGAGTTTCCGTGCTGCCCACACGACATTCCAGCACTAACTCAGCTAGGAAAGGCAGGACCTGCCCACCTCCCCCTCCCCCATCACAATCCACCATCCCCTCCTCCCTCCTGCAAAGCTTCAGGAAAGACGTGTCTTTGGGCGGTTTCCCCCACCACCAGGCTTTGAGCCTGCTCTCCACCTTGGGACCCATTAGCATTTTTAAGGTTCTTATTCGCAAACGCGTCCTGCCCTGGGATTGTCCTCCTCCTTGAGGCATTAGCACCTTCCACACGCCTTTTATCACCCCAGCCCCGCCTGCCTGGGGTCAGCCTTCAATCCACAAGTGTCTGGGGAAGAGACTGGAAGCTGGTCACACTTCCCTGGCACATTTCACAGCCTGTCCCTTCCTGTCGGAGGCACGTCCTGAAGTCGGGAGCCCCCTCTCACACTTTCTCCCTCCCCCTCCAAGAGGTGTTCCCATAATCAGTAGGCATCAATCGACTCTAATCAACCCCCTGTTTTGACTATTTTAGCAGCAATAAAAGGGCCATAAAGAGCAAGTCAGTGGGCCCTCTAGGAGCATGGAGCTCCTTCTCGGTGATATAATGAAAAACACCAAGTGCTTCCTCGGAGCCCTAAGTGACAGCCCTGGCAGCAGAGCTATTGGAGGAAGCCTAATTATGCTATAAATTAAAGGGCTTTTTTTTTTTAACCCAACATTATGACCTTTAATAAGATTGTTTTTACAACCAGCTGTCAATAAATCATCCAGGAGCAGCAGTGAGAAGCACTCTCGGAGAACTTCTGTGAATTTCATTAGCTGCAGTTTATTTGGTTTTGGTGCTCTATGATGTTTTTTAAATCTCAAATTAAAGGCTCTGAACCATAAAAGCTAATTCAGAAAAGTTCCTGTTTGGGCCTCTAAAAACAAGTCCCCCTAATTGCAGAAATTAGCTGAGATGTGGCCAGGCCAGGAGGTCATGGGCCGGAAAGGAATGACAAGTGGCTGAGCACCCACAGAAACCGAAGATGACAGTCTCAGGATGGACAGCTGGCCCTACAGTGGCCAAGCATGGGAAGTTGTGGCCCTAAGCACTGCTGACCTCAAGAGAGACAGGCCAGCTGGAAAACAGGCTGGAAGTGGCTAGCCCTGCCACCTGAGCCAGTGTCCTTGTCCTCAACAGGTCCAGGAGTCCCACCCAGCTGTTTACCCCACTGCTCAGAACTCGTCCCCACCTCCAGCTCTCTGGGGACAGAGTTCTTGTCCTCTTCAGAACATGGACAATGCACAGGTGTCACCATCTTCCTAAAATACATACAAGGAGGTAGATGAAGAATAGGATATAAAAGTGACATAATCAGAAGTGTCTGCTATGGCGATGGAGTACCCAGACTTTAGCAGAGACAGGGTCAACAGAAACAGATGATATGTGGACACCTTTCAAGAAAGGGGGGTGGGCCATATATGCAATCCAACAGCTGGCTCTCTGGTTCAGGTCAGTCATAGAAAGCCTGGGCTTAACTTCCAGCCCTGCTGTTACTTACGGAAATTGGGGAAGCTTAATACAACTGGGAGGTTAGAAGTGGGGCCTTTGGGAGGTGAATGAAATTTGATGAGGCCATCAGGGTAGATCCCCCATGATTGAATACTAATGGCTTTATAAGAAGAGAGACACCAGAAGGGACACACACACTTGCTCCTTGTCTCTTGCCATGTGATACACCTCAGGGCTTTCCCGGCAAGAAGGGCATCACCAGACTTAGGCTCTTGAGTCATCAGACCTCTGAAGTAAATAAACCTCTTTTCCTTATAAAGTTATCCAGCTTCAATTATTTCTCTATATTAACAAAAACAGACCAGTACAACTGGTAACAATAGTAGTAAGAGTAGTTATATTTACCTCTCTAGCTCTCAACCTCATCATCTAAAAAAAAGAATGAAATTAAATGATTTCTAAAGCCAACTCCATCACTGTACGGAAGTGACTCAGAGACATGCAAACCCCCTGCTTAAGCCCTTCAGAAGCCTCCCACTGCCTGCAGAATTAAGTCTAAGCTCCTCAGAAACAGCCTGTTTGATTGGGGCCCTGACTACCCCTCCAGGTCCAGCTCCTGCCAGTCACAGTAACACAACTTACATTCACATAACCTTCTACATCTGGGCCCAGGCGCACAGTCTCCTGGCTGCCTGGAATCCCCTCCAGAGCCTCTTCTAACTTCTTCCAGGCACCAAAAGTCCCTTTGGCCCAGGAGTCTTTCCTAGTCCCTCCGTCCCTGCTCCTCCACTCCCACAGGTGCCTGTAATACCTGCCACTCCTGCTACCAGAGACCATATCACCTTACCCTGACTGCTTTGTCTGACCTGCTGTCCCTGTCAAAGTAGGCAGCATAGACCATGTTTTTGTCTCCTTGATCCCCAAATTCAACACCAACCTTGGCTTATGGTATACTCTTAAAAATATTTGCGAAAGGAATGCTAAATAACATAGCACATAGAGACATAATATCTAGAGGGACAAAAACCTTATGCAGAAATAGAATAAAAGTTATTTTGCAAACAGCTATTTATTTTGTAACTTACAGTCAGGTTATTTTTTGTTTTATCTTTGTTTTTGTTTTGAGGTGGGGCCTCACTGTATTGCCAAGACTGCCCTAAAACTTTCAATCTTCCTGCCTCAGCCTCCTGAGTAGTTGAAATTACAGACATGCATCACCATGTCCAGTTCCAGCTTGCTTGATTTCAATGAAGTGATTCTATTAGATTGTCAGAAAACAAAAGTAATAATCTAACCGTAGTCTTACCATCTGATCCTCATTTCCTCTCTCTCTCTCTCTCTCTCTCTCTCTCTCTCTCTCCCCTCTCTCTCTCTCTCTCTGCAGAGAAAGAGGAAGAGAGGAGAAAAAATAAGTCTGAAAGTCTGGACTTGAAAAGATAGGTGAGGACCTAGAGAAACCGAGGTTGGAATCCATATTTCCCCATCTGCTCAACTTTGGTAGCTCAGAAGTCTTTTCTCTTAGGGCAGAAACATCAGTGGTCCTAAACTTTCTGAATGAAAACCATCCGTGAGGCTGTGAGTGGGAAATGAGATGCCACACCTGGCGTGGGTGCCTGTGAAGGAAGCGCGCCATCTAGGCTCACCTGGGCTCCCTTCGGTTGCCTCATTAATCAGCTCCCCAAGTCATCGGTGTGTCTCGCTTCAGGCTCACAGGTCTGGTTTTTGTATAATACACATTTCCCCTAGTTTTTATTTCATCTGTTTTTTTCAAGCAGCCTTTCCATTATTTCTGAACATTTGAATTGAAAAAAAAAAAATGTAAATTACAGACGCCTGTGGATTGACGTAATGTGAAAAGAAGGCGGCTGTTTCCCCTCCTTCTAAACAGGGAACAAAGCTTTTAAAACTAATAAACCCCTTAAATCTCACGAAGCCCGTTTCAACATTTTTCGATGGTTATTTTCAGGAGAGAAAAGGAAAAAGAAGAAACAAGGAAAAGTGTTTGAGGCTGTGTCATGGCAAGAGGGGGACACTCCGTGAAGCAGATAGAGTCTATCACTTCCCTGGGGCCCAAGGTTGCACCTTGGCCATGGTGAGCCTGGAAGGGGAAAGCCCTTGGGTGGGGAACCAGCCTCAGAAGCCCTAGTAGGGAGGAGAGAATGAGCAGATGCAGGAGGGAGGGATTTTGTGGTATGGTCAGGTTCTGGAGAAGGCGACAGCTGAGGGATCAAGAGAGCAATGGGAGGGCTCGGTTTCCAAACCACAGCTGGGATTGTGAGCAAGGACAGTCCCTGCAGGAGCAGAGGGAGAGGAGTCTACCTAAAAGGCAGAGCCAACATTATCTGCCTTCTGTAGAAGTGCAAGTTAAATGTGGAGTAGACAGGAAGTTGGAGGTTCTAGATACTGGGAAGATCTGAAATAGGACCATCAGGACCGCTAGGGAAATAGCTCTAGGAGTCAGGACTGATCTGATCTCTAACCTGCACAAAATTCTTCTATTTTTGGACACCTACAGGGATGAGGGCCCCACAATCCCTAGGGATAAAGTCAAGGGTCACTTTCTTTTTCCAGAGTGCTCTTTCTGTTTGGGCATTGAGTCTTGTTCTGCCTACAGCCCTGAGCCAAACACCTGGCAGAGAGTTAGACATATAGGATGTTTCCAGCAATATCTATTGAATGAATGAATGAGCTAATATATGAATGGATGGATGAGTAAATGGAATTCCAAGCAGGGAAAGTGACCTTTAAATCTCACAAACCCCATTTCACTCTTTTTCAATGGCTGTTGTCAGAAGGGAGAAAGAAAAAGAAGAGGCAAGGAAAAGTGTATGAGGCAATGTCGTGGCAGGAGGCATATGCTCCCAGCCCATGCATGAACATCTTCTAAGCCACTGTAATCTTCTGGGAGGAAGTATGGGAACCATTCTTCCAAGAACATCAAGATTATTAACCCCTCCCCAAAAAGGGGGGCTGCCATATACAATTGCACAGGTACTACAGATTCAAATAAAATGTTTGCTTCCAAAATGAAATTAAACCTCTATCACCCTGCACAAAAATCAACCTAAAGTGAATCAAAGACTTAGGCACTAAACCAGAGACCCTGTGCCTAATAGAAGAAAAAGTAGGACCAAATCTCCACCATGTTAGCTTAGGAATTGACTTCCTTAACAAGACTCCTAAAGCATAAAAAGTAAAGTCAAGATTCAATAAATGGGATAGATTCAAACTAAAAAGCTTTTTCTCAGCAAAGGAAGCAATCAATAATATTAAGACAGAGTCTACAGAATGGGAAAAAAGTCTTTACCACACGCACCTCAGGTAGAGCACTAATCTCCAGGATATATAAAGAACTCAAAAAAGTTAACATCAAAAAAACAAATAACCCAATCAATAAATGGGCAAAGGAACTGAACAGACACTTCATAGAAGAAGAAATACAATCGATCAACAAACATGGAAAAATGTTCATCACCTCTAGTGATTAGAGAAATGCAAATCAAAACTAAGATTTCATCTCACTTCAGTTAGAATGGCAATTCTCAAGAGTACAAGCAACAATAAATGGTGGCGAGGATGCAGGGGGAAAAGGCCTACTCATACATTGCTGAGGAATTTGGGACTGCAAATTGGTGCATCCACTATGGAAAGCAGTATGGAGATTCCTCAGAAAACTTGGAATGGAACAACCATTTGACCCAGTTATCCCACTCCTTGGTTTATATCCAAAGGACTTAAAATCAGCATACTACAGTGATGCAGCCACAGCAATCTTTATAGCAGCTCAATTCACAATAGCTAAACTATGGAACCAACCTAGATTCCCTTCAGCAATGAATAAAGAAAATATGGTACATATACACAATGGAATATTACTCAGTCTTAAAGAAGAATGAAATTATGGCATTTGCAGGTAACTGAATGGAGTTGGAAAATATCGTGCTAAGCGAAATAAGCCAAACCCAAAAAGCCAAAGGCCGGATGTTCTGTCTGATAAGCAGATGCTAATTCATAACGGGGCGGCAGGGAGGCGGGGTGAAGGAACTTTGGATTGTGCAGAGGAGACTGAGGGGAGGGGAGGAAGTGTGGGGTTGTAAAGGACAATGGAATGAGACAGACATTATTACTCTATATACGTGTATGATTACATTACTAGTGTGACTCTGCACCATGTTCAGCCAGAGGAAGGAGAAATTGTGCTCCATTTGTGTACAATGTGTCAAAATACATTCTACTGTCACATATAAGTAATTAGAACAAATTTAAAAATTAAAAAAAAATTTGCTTCCAAAGTGACATGTCATTCCAGAAGCAAACATTCTACTGACAGCTGAGAAGTCTCTCTCTTGCTTTCTCTCTCCTGAGCTTAGTTGGCTGAGATTTGACAATTAGAGAAGGCAAAAAGGATGGCAAAACCCATGCAGAAGTACCCCAGAGAGAGGCTGGCAGGAGACGCCTGGTGGTTCCCACATGCGCTGGTCTCTGCTACTTAGAGGCTGAAAGCAGGTCTTTGGAGTTTCTGGATTTACCTCCCAGAGAGATCCCAAACAAGTCAACCAGAACTTCCTTTTTATTTCTGTCTGGTTTGAAAATAAATTCTCTAGCACATCCACCTCCCCATCCATTGAAGAAGCTTTTTTTTTTTTTTTAAACAAGTTTAGCTCTTCCCTGTCCTACCTATGTCAAAGGACACTGGTGGAGACCTCCGGGAGGAAGACTTCCTGTCCCTGAGATCCACACTTCCTTCCAGGCAGCTGCAGTGGAATGGAGGGAAAGGTAGAAGATGCAGATAGTTAGCAGAAAGAGAGAACTTGGGAACCAGCCCTTCCTCCAGCAAAGCCAGAGATACCAGGGTCAGTTGTCATTACAAAGACAAATGCAGCTGTCCTTTGCAATTTGAACTTCACCATTGTCAAGCTACTCGGGCTTATAATTCAGGGAGCAGAGGATAAGGCCTTAGAGAGCTAAAAATCTTTGAGCTTAAAAAAAAATCATTTACAAAATAGAACTGCTTATCAACTTTATTCACGTCCTATTCAGATGTAAAAATGCTCTAGAGGGAAGTTTCCTGAGCAAAGGCCAGGATTTACTGTGTATTTCCCACAAACAGGGCTCACTGGTTTGCTCTGTAAGAAAGAAACCCAGAGGACCCACCCAGCAGGCCATGGGGGGGGGGGGAGTCTAAGGCAGATTTTTTTAAAAATTCACTTCAGGACTTTTTTTTACTGCTGGAATGGGTTGGAGAGCTGTCAATGGGCAGGAAAATAGCACCTTTGGAATGTGGCTCTGTCCCCATGTTGGCTGGTATAACTCAACATGTAAGTTTTTTGGGGTTTTTGTTTTGTTTTGTTTTGGGGGGGTTGCTTTTTTTTTAATGACCAAAATTTATCTGGCTTCTATTATTTTTTTAGGTCCAGAGTGAGTATGATTGTTAATATGATACTTGTACATTTGTGTAAATTAAAAGCCATATTTCACTACTGAGCAGATGGCTTGCTTGCCTTTAAGGTAAAAAATAGCCAAACTAACCTGTATGTTCTAAGACACTGAATACCCAACTCAGAAGACACAAAGAAAGATCTTGTGAGTTTCTTCACCAGAGCTATACCTTCTTTGTGCTTTTATAAAATCCAGTTCTGGAAAAGTTGGTGCCAAAATGCTCAAACCAAAAGTAGAGTTTTGGGGGAATTTAATCAGTCATGTTCTAACCGTGGCAACTAGAGGCTGTTATAGGCCTTTTGTGCAGCAAGCAAATTGGATTGTAATATTGATATAGCCATTTTAACTCCTAAAGAGGCTTGAGAAGAAACCTCAGTTTGGAAGGATCTTTCTGGAAACAAAATCTCTTACTTGCTTTTGATTGGGGCTGACATGGGTTTTGACCGTAAGAGAATGTCTTTCTCGTGGAAGTCCATATTTGACATTTGCTGTTAAGTTAAAAGCAAGACCAATATAATAAACGTTGGTAACAACCCCCTACATACTTAGATTTATTGGCTAGTTAAATCTTTAATGGTTAAAGTTAAAAACCTTTTATTTCAATGGTCTGGGGATTTGCACAGCTGGAATGGTACATTTTAATATATTCAAATTGGAATGAGAATGTCAAAGTGACCAGGACATTGACTTTCTTTCTTAGATGACCCCAAGCTGACAGTAAACTGATAACCTGCCCCTGGACTTCCTTCTTCACTCCAAGCCAAGTCTAAAAGGGGAGGGAGGAGGGGGAGGCCAATCTGAGTGGCTCCCTTCCTGCCGTCACTCTCCTGCTCTCGTCAGTTCTCCACCCACGTTGCTGAGAAATCAAGGAGTATATATCCACACTCTGGTTCTGCCATCCCCATGTTGGCAGTTCACATGCCACTGATTTCAGCCCTCTGGGAACTCCCTGGCTGAGTCGTCTGGTCTGGAGAGGTGGTGCACAGCAGCACTGGCAAACAGGCTGGGGTAAGTAATTTCCTAGAGGTTGATCATGTGATCAAGGGAGCTGGGGAGAATGGAAGACCAAAGACAAAGGGGTGGTCCTGGCGGTTTGGGAGGCTGAGGCAGTAGGACTGTGGGTTCAAAGCCAGCCTCAGCAATTTGGTGTGGCCCTAAGCAACTCAGCAAGACCCGGTCTCTAAATAAAATATAAAAAAAGGGCTGGGGGTATGGCTCAGTGTTTAAGTGCCCCTGAGTTCAATCCCCAAGTACCAAAAAAAACAAAAAAACAAAAAAGAGAGAGAGAGAAAGAGGTAGGAGTGATAGAAGTGACAAAGGGTGCTCCTGTGTCAGGTCAGTTGAGGTAGCTCTCTACACGAACTATTTCACGGAATCTCCAATTTAGTACTATTTTATTCTTTCTACTTACCAATAAGGAAACTAAGGTGCATAGAGTTTAAGCAGCTTGCCAATACTAGAAGGAAATAGACTAGAAAGGCTCCAATCATACTGGTGGCTGATGGGGGTGGGAATGGAAATACCAGAGATCTTGGAAACTAACAACCATGAGTGTTGGTCACTGGTAAAGGAGAACCAAAGCATAGTTGCATCTTCTTCAGGAAATTCTCATCTTCATGCACATCCCACAAATGCACACCACTGCTACCCCAGTAGTTCCTTATTCACCTTAATGCACAGAAATAGGCTCTAACAAAGATATTTCTTACACTCATTCACTCACTTCATAGGCGCGTGCTTGAGAAACATATGCCCACCAAGGCACCAACACTGTCACACACATGTGGCAACATTCGGACTCATGTCCTCTAGTACCACCCATGTGCATGCATGCTTGAGTACACCAGAGGATTGCCAGATTCAGTTATTTCTTGCTGATTCCCTGGAACTCAGACATGCCCTTGTTTCTCAAAGGTTGACTGACTGCTGACAGGGATCCACCAGCAATGGCAAATCCTAAAAGACGAGGGATAAAGCATGTGAATCAGATGGCCAGGAACATAAAATAATCCAAAGGCTCCTGAGACAAAGTGAGATAAAAGAAACCTCCATAGATCACTTCTAGTGTCCTACCCTAAGAACCTGGGCTTTCAACTTGAAAAGGGTCAAATCAGCCTTTGCTAGTGACCTTAGCCAGTTCAAGGTTAAAGATCAAACTGGGGCCGGGCGTGGTGGCGCATGCCTGTAATCCCAGCACTTTGGGAGGCTGAGATGGGAGAATTGCAAGTTCAAAGCCAGCCTCAGCAACAGCGAGGCACTAAGCAACTCACTGAGACCCTGTCTCCACAAAAAAAACACAAAATAGGACTGGAGATGTGGCTCAGTGATCAAGTTCAATCCCCAGTACCAAAAAAAAAAAAAGATCAAACCTGAATCTCTGGTCATCAAGAGATATCTCAGCATTCAGGATGAAGGCTTCAGGCAGCAGGAGTTTGGGTCATTCTTGTTAAGGAAACTGGATTGCTGGGTCCAGAAAGAGAAGTCTCCTATGGAATATGCTAGGCTTCTAGTGAATTTTCTAGTTCTGAAACACTAATATTTCTCATATGGAGGCTTAAGGACATTCACAGGGTTTTTAATTTCAAGGTCATTTTGCTTTTTTATGGGGTTTGATGTTCTCTGCACAAACACAGGTTTAATAATTGACAGAGGGCAGGCTGCCCACTGTAGCACTTGTAGTTGTGTCAGGCAGGACAGTGAAGCCACTGAGCTCACATCGCCCACAAAGCCATGATAGTCTATTCCCTGGCACCAGAGACCTTGCCAATTGCAGGAAGTTGAGAAATAAAAGAAATTTTTCAAATAAAAAGATGTCAATTTAACAGTCAGAGACCTGGAAACAGATGTTCCTGGCCTAGACCAAGAGCCGCCCACCCGCCCGCCCATCCGTCCTCCCCGGGTTTCAAAGTCACTTCTTGTCAGGTGCCCTGGTTAAGAGGGAGAATTAATGAGCTGTGCTCCATTTTACAGCTGCCGTCTGATGTGGGAGCTGTGTGTGGAGAGCTCCATGGACAGGCCAGCCCGGCCCCCAACCCTTCCTCCTGCAGCTCAGCCCGGATCAAAGCTGAGAGCAGCTCAGCTTTTATAGCAAAATGATTAAAACCACGTGGGGCTTGTTTCCTCACACGTGACCTCCCGACAAAGTACATGTGAGAAGCAGAGGAAAAGTGAACCCAGGGGTCTATAGGCCCATGGAAGAGCAGAACCCAAGAGGCAGAGGCCATAGAAAATAAAAACAGACACAATCACGCACATACACACATGCACACTGCTTTACATGGTCTAATGTACATATAGATAAATGCCTTTTTTCTGAAAGTTGAAGCAGCCCCAGAATGAATAGCCAGAGGGCCTAATTAGCCAGGTTAGCTGGGCCCACATAGACAAATTCATAAATAAATAGTTGCTAGTTCTTCAATTATCCCTAGTCCTTTTATAAGGTGCAATTGGATTATACTTAGAAAATAAGGCCGAAATGGCTCTTCTGAGCTTGAACAAATAATTTCTCACCCATCTCTAGTCTTTAGCAAATAGACACAACTGAAAATTACAAGCAACTGATCACCTGGATGATCCCCTCACATTGTATCCACTGTGTGATCTCCTCCCCCTTGAGCCAGAACTGGATTTAGTGACTTGTTTCTACTGAACAGAATGAGGCAGAGGAGCTGAGATGTCACTTCCAAGATTATGATACTAAGACTGGCTGACTCCTGAGCATGATGTCTTGCTCTGGAAGAAGTGAGCTATCATGGTACAAGCTGAGCTGAACAACTGGCAGGCCCACATGGCAGCCAGTAGCCTGCAGGGAATGGAATCCTGCCAATAGCCACTAGAATAAACAGAAGCAGGATTCCCGTGCCCTGCCCCCCCAAGTCAAGTCCCTAGCCCCAAGCAACACCTAGATGGCAGCCTTCTGAGAGACCCATGCTGTTCCTGATTTCCCAACCCACAGGAACAAGTGAGATCATAAACCTTTGTTGCTAAATTTGGGAGTTTTAACTGCTAAATTTGGGAGTCATTTGTTATGCAGCCAAAGATAACTAATACACCTACTTGGCTTCTCTTTGACACCTGAAAATCACAGCTCCCTCAATCTTTTCTCCTCCCGTGTCTGGCACAATGTAAGCATTTGTCTTAGTACATACAGGCTGTTATCACCAAGTTTCATATACTGGGTGGCTTATAAACTACAAAAATTTCTCGCCCTTCTGAAGGCTGGGAAGTTCAAAATCAAGGTGTCTGTTGATAGATTCAGTATCAGATGAGGGCCCACTTTTTGGTTCATAAATGGCACTTTCTAGCTGATAGACAAGGCTTGGTGCTCTCTGAGCCTCTCTTATAAGGGCACTAATTCCAGTTATGAGGAATCCACTCTATGACCTCCCCAAATGCCCTACCTCCTAACACTGTCACCTTAGAGGTTCAGGATTTCAGTGTATGAATTTTGGGGGCTACACAAATATTCAGACCACGGCAGGATTCAACAAGTATTCACTGAATAAATCAATGAGAGGAGATACAAACCTCCCCATTTCTAAACACATACTGTTAACCTGCACTATCATTGATGCTCATGAGAACTCCATGAGGTTGGCATTATTGTTCCTCGTTTTACAGAATTTAAAACCTGAGACGAGTAAACACCATGATATTCAAAGTCCCACAGCTAGCACAAGGGAATGCGGCAGTTTGAGCCTCTGACATCCCTTTCCCTACACTTTCTCCATTGCACTATGTGGCTCTTCCCAGTCAATGGAGTGCTTTCAAGGCAATGATGTCATTTCACCTTCAAGGCAATGATGTCATTTTCCCTTCCTGGGAAAGAGGAACTGTAAGCATCATCTCCATTTGGACAGAGATCGGAATCAAAGCTCAGACAGGCCAGGGCTTTTGTCTGGTGGACGCAGCCAGGGAACAGAAGCCAGTGCTTCTTCAGGTCACTCACAAGGCATAAGCACAGAGTTGGCAGACACCATGACTAATAGTGGTCTCCTGTCAAGTTCTCTGGTCCCCCACTCTCCCCCAGTCCCCTGGGGCTGCACATTGACCACTGCTGTGTGCTGAGTACTCACTCAGGGTAAATGCAGGTACTTGTGCATGTTAATCTGTGCTGAACAGGCACGTCCTGAGCAGGGTAATCTGGAGGGAGATTGCCAAGTGTGGGATGCAATCACAGGGAAGGGGAACCAGGAGAGGTGGTGGAAGTTTCCAAGAATGGAGCCGGAAGATGCAGTAAGCAAAAGGTTAGGTGTCAGAGCTTTTAAAATCCTCCTTTCTCCACATTCCTCACTCCCACCCTCGCCAGCAACTGTTCCTGTTTGACATGTACCTTTACATTCATGCTTTCACAAAGTGCTTATTTTTCTTTGTGCAGAAGTATCTTTAATTCAAGCAAATAATGTTACATGGTATATCTCCTGTTTTTTTTACTTTTCCACATAGCACTGTGTCTCAAAGATCTGTTCATGTTACTACAAACACATATAATCTAACAGCTTCCAACTGTTATAAAATGTGGTGTGCAGCTACCACAACTTACCATCCACTCCTCCAGGGATGGCACACAGTCACTCCCTCGCATACACACATACCCAGTGAATGCCAGGATACCACAGTGCTGTGATGCACATCCTGCCAGGTCCCCTCCTGCTGGCAGACTGCTGGCTTATAGGCTAGAATCTCCTCCACTCCTTCTTCTTTTTTTGGGGGGGGGCGGGGTATACTGAGGATTAAACTGCTGAGCTACATTTTTATTTTTTTATTTTTTATTTTGAGATTGGGTTTACTGAATTGTCCATGCTGGTCTCAAACAGGTAATCCCCCTGCCTCTGTCTGCCACCACAGAAGTAGAGCATGAGCATTTTGTTTTGTTTTGTTTTGTTTTAAGTACTAGGGATTGAACCCAGAAGCTCTCTGCCACTGAGCCTTTTTATTTATTTATTTATTTATTTATTTATTTATTTATTTATTTATTTTGCAAGTTAGGGTCTTGCTAAGTTGTTGAGGCTGGCCTTGAACCTATGATCCTCCTGCCTCAGCCTCCCAAGTTGCTGGGGTTACAGGCAAGCGTCACCATGCTCATTCCTGAGCATTTTATACTATCATATCCCTGTCAGCACCTGGTGTTAACAGCACCCGGTGGGATCCAGCTTTCTAATTCCTTCCAACCCATCCAACTGTCATAAAGTGACATCTCATTATTTATTTCATTTGCATCCCTCTGATGATTTAGGAGTTCATATTTTTTGAAGAGGGGATTTTTAGGTTCTCTGGAATGAGCTAATCAAATTTAAAGTGGAAAAGGAAAGATCAGCCCACTTAACTGACTTGAGTCACCACCCACCTGTGAAAAAACAGTCACCCAGCCCTGCTTTGCAAGTTGACTACACCAGAGACACAAGCCCTTTGTGCCTCCTGAGGCTGCAGAGGAGGCAAGGAAGGTTATGTGTGTGTGGAATTTTATTAAGAACCAGGTGTTTCCATTAGCTAAATTGTGGAACCAACCTAGATACTCTTCAACAGATGAATGAATAAAGAAACTATGGTATATATATACAATGGAATATTACTCGGCATTAAAAGAGAATAAAATCATGGCATTTGCAGGTAAATGGATGGAGATAGAGAATATCATGCTAAGCAACATAAGCCATTCCTAAAAACCAAAGGTCAAATGTTCTCTCTGATAAGCGGATGCTGATCCATAATGGGAGGGGGCATAGGAAGAATGGAGGAACTTTGGACAAAGGAAAGGAAGGAAAGAGGAGGAGAGTGGGGGCAGGAAAGATGATGGAATGAGATGAACATCATTACCCTAGGTACATGTATGACTGTACATCGTGTACAATCAGAGAAATGAAAAGTTGTGCTCCATTCATGTACAATGAATCGGAATGCATTCTGCTGTCATGTATAGCTAATTAGAATGAATAAAAAGAAGAAGAAAATTAAAAGAATGAAGTGTTTCAAAAAAAACTCAAATGGGTGAAGAAACTGAACAGATACTTCACAGAAGAAATACAAATAGTCAACAAATATATGAAAAAATGTTCAATATCACTAGCAATTAGATAAATGCAAATTAAAATTACACTGACATTTCATCTCACTCTAGTCAGAATGGCAATTATCAAGAATACAAGTAACAATAAATGTTGATGAGGATGTGGGGGGAAAGGTACACACATACATTGCTGGTGGGACTGCAAATTGGTGCAACCACTATGGAAAGCAGTATGGAGATTCCTCAGAAAACTTGGAATGGAACCACCATTTAACCCAGTTACCCCACTCTTCAGTATATACCCAAAGGACTTTTTGTTTTTTGGTACTGGAGATTGAACTCAGCGGCACTCAACCACTGAGCCACATTCCCCAGCCCTATTTTGTGTTTTATGTTAAGACAGGGTCTCACTGAGTTGCTTAGCACCTCACCATTGCTGAGGCTGGCTTTGAACTTGCAATTCTCCTGTCTCAGCCTCCCTAAGTGCTGGGATTACAGGTTTGCACCACCGCACCCGGCTTACCCAAAGGACTTAAAATCAGCATACTATAGTGTTGTGGCCACATCAATATTCATAGCAGCTCCATTTACAATAGCTAAACTATGGAACCAACCTAGATGCCCTTCAACAGATGAAAGGATAAAGAAAATGTGGTCTATATACACAATGGAATATTACTCAACCGTAAAGAATAATGAGACTATGGCATTTGCAGGTAAATGGATGGAACTGGAGGCTATCATGCTAAGTGAAATAAGCCAATCTCAAAAAAACAAAAGACCAAATGTTCTCTCCGATATGTGGACGCTGATTCACAGTAGGCCAGGGAGGGAGGAGTGGAGGAGGTTCACCAGATTGGGACGGGGCGGGGGGGGGGGCACAGTAGAATGAACTGGAATAACTTTCCTGCATTCATACATGAATACACAACCAGCGTAGCTCCACATCATGTACAACCACAAGAATGGGAAGTTATACTGCATGTACGTCTAATATGTCAAAATACTCTAGTGTCGTGTATATCTAAAAAGAAGAAGTTTTAGAAAAGATATTAAAAATATAAAAAGAGCCAGGTGTTTTATATCTTTTACTCCATTCATGCCCTCTTCCAGCTGAGGGAACTGACTCTAGAGGCAACACCACACACCTACATCCACACTGCTGGTAAATGCCAAAGCCAGGCCTAATTCATAGGTCTCCTAGTTCAGGCATCTTTCATGCCACATTGATCCCTGTATCTGGGCTCCGTGAGGAAGGAACAAACAGCACCGGATGTTGTAGGAGAGAGGCCATTCACAAGGCAACAGAGGCAGCCAGAGCAGCGGATATGGCGAGGAAATGCCAGCACCGGGAGCCCACAGTTCATCAGCATCCTTCCTGAGGAGGAGCTGTCGGAGGTGTTCTTGGAAGTGGGGCAGAAAGAAAGGCCGTCGTGGCCCTCGCTCTCTTGCCCCTCCTATAAAGCCCTAGGCGTCTCTCCTCCCTTCGGCTCTCTGTGCCCCCAGATTTATTTTGCTTTCTTTCGCTAAATCAAACTTTATCAGACAGTTTTACTGTCAGCCGTTAAACCAAAATGTGTTTGTGCAACAGTAAACACCTTGTTACTGCAGGGAAGGATTACATAAACAACAGGAGGACCCAGGAGCCTGCTGCCTCCGCAGCCACGCAGGAGAGCAAACAGGAGGGCGCTTCGGGGGCATCCCATAGTCAGAGGCAAGGGGACGGGGCTCACTCTGGCCAGGGTTTCTTCTGCAGAATGGGATGACTGGCGGTCCTTCCTCCAGTCAGAAGAGCAGTG
>PVHX01016866.1:0-41872 GCA_004024805.1 Geosciurus inauris
AACTGCAAATTGGTACAACCAATCTGGAAAGCAGTATGGAGATTCCTTAGAAAACTTGGAATGGAACCACCATTTGAGCCTGCTATCCCACTTCTAGGTCTATACCCAAAAGACTTAAAAACAGCATACTACAATGACGCAGCCACTTCAATGTTTATAGCAGCTCAATTCACAATAGCTAAATTGTGGAACCAACCTACATGCCCTTCGATAGATGACTGGATAAAGAAACTGTGGTATATATACACAATGGAATATTACTCAGCAATAACAGAGAATAAAATTATGGCATTTGCAGGTAAATGGATGGAGTTGGAGAATATCATGCTAAGTGAAGTAAGCCAATCTCAGAAAACCAAATGCCGAATGTACTCGTTGATAAGTGGATGCTGATCCATAATGTGGGGAAGGACATGGGAACAATGGTGGATCTCTGTTCACAGGGGTGTAAGGGGGGAGGGGGCGTAGGGACAGCAAGGGTGATGGAATATGATGGACATCATAGCCCTAACTTTATGTATGACTGCATATATGTTGTGATTCTATACAACTTACATCTAGAGAATTGATATGTTATCCTCTATCTATATACAATGAATCATTTACACTGTTAACATGTAAGCCTAAATAAAAAATAAATAAATAAATAAATTAAAAAAAAAAAAAAAAGAATGTATGGTTGAGAATCCAATTAGAACTGATCAGCATGAGCCAATGTGACCTAGAGTTGCCATGACAGTGGGGACTTGAAGTTACCCTGCTGTCTGTCAAAAGTCAAGAGATGGACCTGGGCAGGAACTTCTCTGGGATCTCCAATAAAACTGGAGTGCAGAAGAGGCATGTTGTCCCTCTCCTCTCTGAGAGGACCCACTCTCTCCCTTAAGAGTGTCCCCTGGCCAGGCGCGGTGGCGCATGCCTGTAATCCCAGCACTTTTGGAGCCTGAGACAGGAGAATTGAGAGTTCAAAGCCAGCCTCAGCAAGGCAAGGTGCTAAGCAACTCAGTGAGACCCTGTCTCTACATAAAACACAGAATAGGGCTGGGGAGGTGGCTCAGTGGTCGAGTGCCCCTGAGTTCAATCCCTGGTACAAAAAAAAAAAAAGAGTATCCCCAGGGTTGGGGTTGTAGCTTAGTGGTAGAGCGGTTGCCTAGCATGTGTGAGGCACTGAGTTTGATTCTCAGCACCACATATATATAAATAAAAATAAAGTTCTATCAGTAATTTTAAAAAAAATTTTTTTTAAAGAAAAGTGTCCCCTTTTCCCCTTTCCTATTCTGACTTGATCATAAGAAATGGAGTTTAGAAAGGGAGTCTTCATATTACCTCAGTTTCTCAGAAGGCCCCTAGCTCTGTAACATATGTGAAGCCAGAATTAGATAGGCAGTCAGTGTAGATAAGTAAATTGAGTCAGATCGGATCAAGGAGGACAATTTGGGTTTAGGAATTTGTAGAGATTGAAATGCTAATACCTTCAAAGTCCTTCCTCCACCCTTATCAAGATAACCTGCCCCTGCTCCAACCTATTGCTAAGGTAACCTGTCCCAGAGATTATCCCTCCCTACAGGGAGTTGTTAATTACCGACCCCCTTCCTGCCCATTCCACCTAGGCCCTTCCCCAATCCATGTGCTGTTCACCTTTTTGACCATCCCACAGAGCATCTCTTGGGCCTAGTCATATAGGCAGGATGGAGAGAGATAAGGAGAAGAGAGCAGGGGAACAAAGGAAGCCTAGGACATATAAAAAGGCAAAACACGTGTACTTCTTGGGATTCCAGGATACCAGCTATGCCCTTCTTCTCTCTCCTGGGAGAAGTCTACGTTACCCCTTTTTAAATAAACCCTGCTTAAATGCTTGCCTTGGTGTGTTTCCCTAACGTTATACTTCAGCATGTGAGGAAGCAGAACACAGGAGTTATAAGGATCCTGAGAATGACCAGACCCCCAGAAACCATCTTGCAATCACCAGACTGTTATTCCCACATTCCTTCCTATGCCCACCCATCACCAAGTTTCCTTTTAAAGAAGAGCCAGGGGCTGGGTATGTGCCTCAGTGATAGAGTGCTTGCCTGGCATTTGCAAAACCCAGAGTTCCACCAGAGACTCAGGAGGCCAAGGCTGGAGGATTGCAAATTGGAGGCTAGCCTGGGCAATTTAGTGAGACCCTGTTTCAAAATTTTAAAATATTAAGCCCAGGCATAGTAGCGCATGCCTGTAATCCCAGCATTTTGGGAGGCTGAGACAGGAAAATGGCGAGTTCAAAGTCAATCTCAGCAATGGAGAGGCGCTAAGCAGCTCAGTGAGACCCTGTCTCTACATAAAACACAAAATAGGACTGGGATGTGACTAAATGGTTGAGTACCCCTGAGTTTAATCCCTGGTACCAAAAAAAAAAAAAAAAAGATAAAAAAGTTTTTTAAATTAAAAAGGATTTGAGATATAATTCAGTGCCTCTGGGTACCTAAATAGTTGGGAACCCCCCAAAATGCATCTCACTCTTGAGATGGCCCATATTATCCCTCAAATGTGTATTCCTAGCTTTCCTAAATAAATCTCTGTGCCTCTACCCACATGTGCTGAAATTATTTTCATCCTGTGTGTCAAAGGACCCCAATGGGCATAAGTAGAGTCCTCCCCCACCCCGCACTCATCCCTGAGAATTCCTAGGGACCCTCTTCCCCAGATAATCTCTTCTCCCATACAAGCCTATCACAGTCTTTCAAGGCAGATAGCATTCATATTTATAGATAGGAATGCAAGACTCAGAAATGTAAGTGGAAATTACCCAAAGAGCAGAGCTAGAAAAATGTTAAAACTAGAAATTAGTAAACATGGACCTGGGTCTTCCTCTCTCCACAGCAGGACACTTTTAGAACACCCCAGCAGCTGTCCTCCTCCCGCCCAGGAGTTCCCTCTGGCACACTTCTTGGAGATCAGTTGTTCTGATTGCATAATGTAAAGGCACAACGTTCCAAATTCCACTTGTGAAAAGTAAATAAATGCATCTGGTTTTCTTTGAGCTCAGACCCGCTCATGCATTTCCAACAAAAGGGACTCCTGTGGGTAGCTCTGAATATCTGGGCTCTGCTAATTAGCAGCTGTCCCTGAAAGGCTAGTACTTCAGAGAGAAGCTGTTGTGCAGCTGCTGGTGGAGGTCTGGCACAGAAAGCTCTCGAGAAGCTTCCTCCAGGGAAGATAGCTGTGCCAGCCCAGTCCCGATTCCTGCCCTTGCAGTTATTACATGTAAAAGTTCTTCCAAGATGCCAGGACTTCAGAGGTCATAGTTCTATCCCACGGGATATAAGCTTAATCTCTCAAGGTGAAACTTTTTTTGTTTTGTTTGGTTTTTGGTATGGGGAATTGAACTCAGGGGCACTTTACCACTGAGCTACATCTCCAGTCTTTTTGAAAGTTTTGTTTGTTTGTTTGAGACAGGATCTCACTAAATTGCTGAGTCTAAGTTGCTGAGGCTTGCCTTGAATTTGTGGAGCTTGTGATCGATCCTCCTGCTTCAGACTCTGGAGTCACTAGGATCACGCCAGGCGCAGGTAATAACTTCTTAAGTTATCAACAAAATAAGCATCTCTCTTTGTGAAAGTTTCCAAAGCTTGATATTTTCCACATTTCTTCTCTTTACAAATAATGTAAAGAGGTACAGATAACTGAATAGATGAGGATTCTCCCCATCTCTGGCCCTTTTGTTGCTGGATTTTGCTGGATCATTGACTGATTTTTATTATGTTTCTATGATACCCCTAACAGTGGCTCCCTGCTGGAAGGACAAAGGATGAATCAGACTCTCCATTCCTCCATCTTTCATTCAACCACTTAACACATACTTTTACTGGAAATGCACGAGCCAGTCAATCAGGGCCTAAAGAAAACCAGATGGACCACATGTGCCTTTGTCATGAGGCATGGCAAATCTTCCCAGAATGCATCCAAAATAAATAGAGCAAGTTTTGCTCTGTACTTTCAACAAACAGTGGTGTTAGATGAGGCTGCCAAATTTAAAAAAACCAAGCATTTTCCCCCCAAGTTATGGTGGGGTTGGGGGGAGGGCAAAAAAATGCATAGGAGTTATTCATTTTAACTTTTCTCGGGAGAGTTGAATGCAGGGGCACTTAACCACTGAGTCATATCCCCGCCCTTTATTTATTTATTTATTTATTTATTTATTTAGAGACAGCATTTCACTAAGTTTCTTAGAGACTCACTAAATTGTTGAGGCTGGCCTTGAATTTGCTATTCTCCTGCCTCAGTCTCTCAAGTCACTAGGATAACAGGCGTGTCCCAGGTCCAGCTAAGCATTTTTATATATTGACACATTTAATCCTCACAACTGCCTTAAGAGTAGGGACATAATTATCCCCATTTTACAGATAACAAAACTGAGCCACAAAAAGAGCAATTCACTTGATGAAACTGTTCACACATCTGGGAAGTATGGGGTTGGGATCATAAACCCAGGCAGGCTCTAGGGTCCACTCATTCATCCCACTGCCATTGAATCTAGCAACAAATTATATTTTTAGTTGTTATTGTTTGTTGTATCAATATTCACTGAGTTCTATAAGCCATGCCCCAGGGCCCCAAGGCTCTCTGCCCCTGGTGTACCAGGAACAGTCCAGATTGCGGGTCAGAAATACCTGGGTTGGAACCAAGACTCTACCAACTATTCCTTGGATGACCTCAGGCAAGTCCTTTGTTCTCTAAGAGTTTTATGAGGAAATCATGGGGCTTCCTGCTATGACGAGAGTGGTATGATTCACATCAAGTGCCTGAACCAAGGCCTGGCCAGCTGTTTTGGAACTCAGGTGTGTGACTGAGAGCTTTGTTCTTCTAATCTATTTATCTGTTGATTCATTCAACAAAACACCAGGTGGAGACAGAGGCTAGTCAGCAGCACAGCCTCCTGATAAACGTTCTTTCCTTTTCCTCCTCTCTCCCTAGAAAGAGAAATGACTTCCCAATAAAGCCTAGTGTGATCCCCAGTCACCCAAGTGCCAAAGTGAGGGATGACCTGTCATTAAGATGTGGGAGCAAAAAAGAGGCTGGGAGAGGTTAGTTCTAGAACCAATTGGAATTTGATGGGGAGGGAAGCCCACAGCAGAGAACAGAGAGGCCACAGGCCAATAGGGAAACCCTGGCATTTGTAGATGGGCCCAGTCTTAGGCACAGAGGGAGAATCAAGAGAGGTGAGTCACAGAGGGAGCCAGACTGAGCAGGCCTTGCATGAGAGGCCAGAGCAAGGTTTCTGCTCTTGAGGCAACAGAAAATCACTATGGAATTTTGATCAGAAGTCACAGGATCAAAAATGAACTTTAAACATTTAAATTGCAGCCGGGTGCGGTGGCGCAAGCCTGTAATCCCAGCACTTAGGGAGGCTGAGACAGGAGAATCGCGAGTTCAAAGCCAGCCTCAGCAAAGGCGAAGCGCTAAGCAACTCATTGAGACCCTGTTTCTACATAAAACACAAAATAGGGCTGGGGATGTGGCTCAGTGGTCGAGTACCCCTGAGTTCAATCTCCTGTACCAAAAAAAAAAAAAAAAATTAAATTGCATCTTGGTTGGGGGGCTGTTGGGACTGTGATGGGAGGGTGTCCCTCCTCGGGCCACCTGGATGCTCCCACAGGCTCTGCCATGCTCACAGCTTGGCCAGTCTGACTGGTTGGCCTTGGCCTACCCCTGCCCAACTGCTTTCTGGCCCCCACTCTGGACCAGGCCCTTTGTTTCCTCCACATCCCCAGCTTGCACCTTTCCACCTTGACTTCTCTGCTCCTTCCTGGCTTAATCCACGTGGGTCAGTGACCCCGGCAGCCCAGAGTTAAAATCAGATGTTGTCACATGCATGAAGGCAGCAAAGCGAAGGGCCTACACACAGGCCGCTCCAGCAAGAGGAAGCAGAGGGGAGGAGCGCCAGGTGATGCCATGGGTGGTCCAGTGAACACAGAAATTGGATATTGGGGCATAAGGGACAGTGAGTGGTCAAAACTGACCCTGGGATTTCCAGGCTGAGTAGGAGGACGGTGAGGCAGGAACAGAAACGGAGATATTGGAAATCCTGGCGGCAAGCCGGGCGGGGTGGCGCACGCCTGTAATCCCAGCACTTTGGGAGGCTGAGACAGGAGAATTGCGAGTTCAAAGCCAGCCTCAGCAACGGCGAGGCGCTAAGCAACTCAGTGAGACCCTGTCTCTACCTAAAACACAAAATAGGGCTGGGGATGTGGCTCAGTGGTCGAGTGCCCCTGAGTTCAATCTCTAGTACCAAAAGAAGAGAAATCCTGGTGGCAGAGAAAGACTTTGAGATTAACATGTCAGGGAGATGTCCAGGTGGAAATGGATGATCTGGAATTCCAAAATGAAATTGGAACCTGAGGCGAGATGGGAGGTGGAAAGACAGAGACAAGGAACTACATGCCCAGCCCAACTATGGCCAGGTGGTTTCTGTGCACCCAGCTGTTATTCCTGCTCTTCCCCGTAATCCTATGGGAAGGCACGGTTTTCACAATGAGGAAACAGCACAGTGAGGCTAAGCATCTTGTCTGAGGTCACACAGCAAGCAGGTGGCAGGGATGAAATTGAATCCAAGTTTTTGACCCTGAGGTCATTTCTAAACTATGTGGTGGGAGGCTACAGAGATGGGTATATTGTGGATGAGCATCCTTGAGGTTTTTTTTGTTTTGTTGCTAGGGATTGAACCCAGGGTCACTTTCCCACACATCCCCACCCCGTTTTTTTTTTTTTTTATTTTGAGACAGGGTTTCACTAAGTTACTTAGGGCCTCATTAAGTTGCTGAGGCTGGCTTTGAACTAGCAATTCTCTTGCCTCATCCTCCTCAGTTTCTGGGATTACAGATGTGCACCATCATACCCTGCCCATCCTTGACTTTTTGAGGTTTTCACTTATTCTTTTTTTTTTTTTTGGTATGGGGGATTGAACTCAGGGGTACTTGACCACTGAGCCACATCCCCAGCCCTATTTTGTGTTTTGTTTAGAGACAGGGTTTCACTGAGTTGCTTAGCACCTCACCCTTGCTGGGGCTGGCTTTGAACTCGCGATTCTCCTGTCTCAGCCTCCCTAAGTGCTGGGATTACAGGCGTGCGCCACTGCGCTTGGTGGTTTTCACTTATTCTTTAGACTTGGGTCTGATGAACATTGTAGTCTCCTTCTCAGAAAAAATGCATTACTATGTGATCACAAAGACATACTTTCACATACATATTTTGGAGTTCTTGAACTCCCCCAAAGCCCATCTATGTTTCCTCAGTAAAAAACCCCTGCCCTAAAGGAATCAGGTAAAGACACCTTGACATCAGCTAAAGTCGTTAATCCTCCCTACAATCCATAAAACCAATGCCATCAAGTTATTTTCCAGATGTGGAAACTGAGGCTCCTGTAGCTTAAGAAACTTGCCAGGGTTCCCACAGCTGGTGAGTGGCAGTTGGGACTCAAGTCCAGGTCAGTGTTATTTCAAAAGGGAAAGGTACAATGGAAACTGGAAGGTTGGTGCTCAATGAGTCATCCTGAAGGGAACCCCAAGAGCAGGTTCCACAGCCAAACCAGAGGGGAGAGTGTGGGGGTCCATAGGAGCCCTGGACAGGGAAGGATGGCTGGAGGCTGGCGCAGGAGAACCTCAGGGAGAGAAAGTGAGAACACATAGAGATCAAAGAAGGACCTTCTGTGCCCTAGACCCTGGCTAGGCACCTGCCAGACCGACTGTCATCTGTCCTGACAACCTTCTTGGTAGGGAACTGTTACTGTCATTTTTACAGATGCAAGGAAATGAGTCTCTGAGAGATCAGAGACCTGCCCGGTGTCTCACAGCCTGTGCCTGGTGGAGATTCACACAGGAGCCCTGTGACTACACAGCCTGGCCCCGATGGCTCTGTGTAGAGGCTCACTACCATGCAGGGACTCACAGACTCCAGTCCCCTTCCCCCACTGAGCCGCACATCCAGGCGCAGACCGAGAGGACTTTGCCTCTGTTCCTCCTGAACTAGCTATGGAGGGGCAGAGTCCAGAGCTGATCAGTCCCCACCTGCCCCCAGGAGAGGGACTTCCTTCAGGGGGTTCCTGCTTTCTAGGACTCAAGGTCCCTTTCTTCTCCTGGAGCTCTTTGGGGACCCATCATGAAAGAAGAAAGTGAGAAGAGGCCTCTGGGGTTCCCTGAAGTTGAAGGAGGGTGGAGAAGGAAAGAGAGTGGATGGAGAGGCCGGAGGAGAGGGGTCTTCCAGAGAGGGCTGAAGGGATGGACAGAAGTTGGGAGAGGAGAGGGGCAGTCAGCAGGGGTGAGGGGGATGCGGAGACACTGCGGAGAGAGGTCCCTTCACCTTCAGTGTCCATGGTGACTTGGAGCGGTCGGGCTGGTGCGTCCACTGCTCAGATCTGGAGTTCCCAGAGGCCCAGGATTGGGGGTGGGGCTGGCGGGGGGGAGGGAGGGGCCAGGAGAAGGAAGGAGGGGCCAGATGGAGTGAGGGAGGGGCCAGAGGGCGGGAGGGCGGGGTCAGGCTAGGGCCGACCAGCCCTTGCAAGAGAGGCTTCCCTTTCGCTCTCCTCCAGGAGCCTCCACTGTGTTCGCCCTGGGAGCAGTTCTCAGCTGTGGAACTCAGAAGTCCCCGCTCTTCTGACGCCAGCCAGTAAGGGGAGCCAGAGGCCCTGTACTGCCGGGCTGGAGGCTGTGAATGCAGGAATGTGGTCCCCGGAGAGGGCTGGAAAGCCTTTTTGATGGCTTACTGGGAAGACCGTGGTTCAAGCCCTAATTCCGTTCTCTTTTATCTCCAGTGCTCTTTTCTGTGTCCCAGTTGTCTTAGCTACAAAATGAAATAATAGCTACCGAGCATCAAGTCAGAGCAACTGCCAAGTGACGGAATAATAACGTCCACTTCCTTTCTCTTCCCTCTTCCCAGGTAATGGTTTCAATCTCCACCTTCCTCACTCCCCAAGTTCATGTGTTGGAAACCTAACCCCCAAATTCATATGTTTAAGGTATTTGGAGGTGGGGCCCTTGGAAGATAATTAGATGAGGTCATAAGGATGGGATTCGTTGTTTTACAAGAAGGAGAAGAAAAAGAACCCTGCTTTCATTTTTTCTTTTTTCTTGTATACTGAGGGTTGAACCCAGGGGTGCTTAACAACTGAACCACATCCCCAGCACTTTTTTTTTTTTTTAATATTTTATTTTGAGACAAGTTCTTGCTGAGTTGCTTAGGGCCTCACCAAATTGCTGAAGCTGGTTTTGAACTTGTGATCCTCCTTCCTCAGCCTCCCAAGCTGTTGGGATTACAAGCATGACCCTGTGCCTGGCTGAGAGCCCTGCTTTCTTGCTGTTTGATGCCCTCCACCATGTGATGATGGACTAGAAGCTCCTTACCAGATGCAGGCAGCTTGATAGATGACTTCCCTGCCTACAAAATTGTGAGCATTATTATTTTTTTAAATTTTATTTTATAAATTACCCAGTCTGTGCTGGGCTCAGTGGTGCACATCTGTAATCCCGAAGATTTGGGAAGCTGAGGTAGGAGAATTGTAAATTCAGGGTCAGTTGCTGAGACCCTGTCTCAAAAAGAAAAAAACAAAAACAAGAATATAAAGGGTTGGGAATGTAGCTCACTGGAGGACCCTTGGTGCTAAAATAAATAAACAGTAAATCACTCAGTCCTTGGTATTCTGTCGTATCAACAGAAAATGACCTAGACACCAAGGCATATTAAAGGCAAGGCAGATCAGAGCCAAGTTTTTGAGTTAGAAAACTGGGAAACTGTCAATAACCTGTACTGGCCAGATGCAGTAGTGCATGCCTGTAATCCTAGCAACTCAGGATCCTGAGGCAAGAGGATGGCAAGTTCATAACCAGCCGCAGCAACTTAGTGAAGCCCAGTCTTAAAATAAAAATCAAAAGGGCTGGGGATATAAAGCACCTCTGGGTTCAACTCCAGTACTCACAAACAAACAAACATACAAAAAAGCTGTACTTGGACTTTAGGCAAGTTCTTGTTCAAGAACTTCCAGGGTCTCTGTTTTTCAGCACAAACTGTTCTTGCTAAAGTCGCTCACAGAGCCAGGTGCAATGGTACATGTCTGTAATCCCAGCGGCTTGGAAGGCTGAGGCAGAAGGATCATAAATTCAAAGTCAGCCTTAGCAATTTAGCAAGGCCCTAAGCAACTTAGATCCTGTCTCTAAATGAAATATAAAAAGGGCCTGGCATGGTGGCACATGCCTGTAAGCCCAGCACTTTGGGAGGCTGAGACAGGAGAATCCCAAGTTCAAAGCCACCCTCAGCAACGGCGAGGCACTAAGCAACTCAGTGAGACCCTGTCTCTACATAAAACGCAAAATAGGGCTGGAGATGTGGCTCAGTGGTCAAGTACCCCTGCGTTCAATCCCCAGTACCAAAATAGATAAATATATACAACAAAAATACACAAAAAAAGGATTAGGGAGGTGGCTCAGTGGTTAAGCACTCCTGGGTTCAATCCACGATACTAAATAAATAATAAAATCCCTCACAGGAACCCGCGGTCACCAAATCCTCTGGCACTTTGCCAGCCCTGTCCCATTTCTTCTCTGGGTCTAGGGTGAGGCAAGGAGGCATCTAGAGGGTAAAATTTAAGGAGGCCTCATCCTCAGAGTCACTTGTCACCTCAGCCACCTCACTCAAGCTCTGGGCCTGCTTCTGTCAGCCCTTCTCCAAACTGTTGTTACCCTCCAGCCCCCCGACCCAATGCCATTTTCTCCTGATGTCTGTCTGTCTGTCTCTCCCTCTCCTCTCTCTTTTCCAATACTGAAAACTGAACCTAAGACCTTGCCACTGAGTTACATCCCCAGCTCCAGTTTATTTTATTTTATTTTTTGGTACCAGGGATTGAACTCAGGGGCACTCGACCACTGAACCACATCCCCAGCCCTATTTTGTGTTCTATGTAGAGACAGGGTCTCACTGAGTTGCTTAGCGCCTCACCATTGCTGAGGCTGGCTTTGAACTGGTGATTCTCCTGTCTCAGCCTCCCTAAGTGCTGGGATTATAGGCGTGCGCCACCGCACCTGGCTTCCAGATTATCTTTTTAAAAAAAAAATTTTTTTTTTTAGTTGTAGATGAACACAATGTCTTTATCTTATTGCTTTGTATGTGGTGCTGAGGATCGAACCCAGGGCCTCACGCATGAGAGGCAAGCGCTCTACCGCTGAGCCACAATCCCAGCCCTCCAGTTTATCTTTTAATGTCTTTTTTCTGTCTCTTGCAGGCTCTTCTTCCTATATCTAGTTCTCAAATTTTGGTGTTCCCTCACTGTGGTAGAGATCAGTTCTCCTTTCCTCTCATGCACTCAGCTAAACTACATTTACTAGCCTCCTTTACCCCGAGGCAGCCATGAAGCTGAATTCTGACTAGTAGAGTGTGGGCAATGTGGCTTCCAGACATGGCTCATAAAAGTCTTCACACTTCCTCCTCTCTCTGTCTCCTCTCATCTGTTGGTTGAGAGCAGAGCACTCTGAAGCCCTAGGAGAGTGACAGAGCTACAAAATGGAAAGAGGTTGGGTCTCTGGATAACCTTGTGGAAGGTCATCCTTCAAATGCCAGGAATGAGCAAAGAGAAATACATAAGCAAAGAGAAAACTTCTCTTGAATTAGAACATGGAGACTTGGGGGTTGTTCGTTACAGCAGTTAGCCTTCCCTGACTATTACACTAAGACCTCTCCTCATGCAAATAGTAAATGCTAGAATTTATGCATTTACCTACCAACATCATTATCAAAATTGTTATTCATAGCCAGGCAGGGTGGCGCACACTTGTAATACCAGCAGCTAGGGAGGCTGAGGCAGGAGGATCACAAGTTTAAAGCCAGCCTCAGCAACTTAGCAAGGCTCTAAGCAACTCAGCAAGACCCTGTTTCTAAATAAAATATAAAAAAGGGCTGGAGATGTGGCTCAGTGGTTAAGCACTCCTGAGTTAAATCTCTGGTATTGGGAGGAAAAAAAAATTGTTATCCATGCTGAGAATGGTGGCTCGTGCCTTTAATCCCAGGTACTTGGGAGACTGAGACAGGAGAATTACTTGAGCCCAGGAGTTCAAGACCAGTCTGGGCAACATAGCAAGACTCCTCCTCAAAAAAAAAAGGAAGAAAGAAAGAAATTGCCATTTATAATCATATGACATTTAAATTCATATCTCCATCCTCAAGTTCAGGCCTCTATTTCTAATTATCTCCAAATCAAATGGTTCCTCCTAATAGTTCTAAAAATTAACTTCTGTTTTTCCCAAAACAACTCAGCTCCCTGGATTTCCATTCACCTTTCTTCAACTTCCCAAGACAGAAACCTTGAATCCTAGCCTCATTCTTCCACCACGTCAACAGCCAGTTCGTTCTAAAATCTTTTTTTTTTTTTTGGAGGGGGTACCAGGGATTGAACTCAGGGGCACTTGACCACTGAGCCACATCTCTAGCCCTATTTTGTATTTTATTTAAAAACAGGGTTTCACTGAATTGCTTTGGGCCTTGCTTTTTTGCTGAGGCTGGCTCTGAACTTATGATCTTCCTGCCTCAGCCTCCTGAGCTGCCAGAACTACAGTTGTGCGTCATCACACCCAGCTTTGTTCTAAAATCTTATTCTCTGAATAAATCAATTTCAAAGCTGATGTCTTCTTCCATCTTAGATTGTATCTAAGTTATGGTAGAATAATGTTCTCTTGTGGGGCCTCCTGGAATGGCAAACTCCAAAAGACCGATCTGATCTTACCATATGTTTATCTCAAAACCATAGTTTTTTGTCATTCATTCATTAATTCATGCCTGCACTCAGTAAACACAGCAGCTACTGTGTGTCAGGGCCTGAACTCTGGAGCCACAAAAATGACACATGGTCTTGGAGGGGCTAACACTCCACTGTGAGGGACGCTTTCGCACGCTGATGGCCCAGTTGTTCATGCTGTCAAGGAGATGCGGTAGGAGTGGAAACTGAACAGAGGGCAGGGGTAGGGGCAGCTTCACAGAGGCAGTGACATTTGAGCTGAATCTTGGCGGTTGAGGAGGAGTTGGTAGGAAGTGGAGCTTGAGGGTGTTGTGGGGACAGCTGGGGGTGGGCTGGCTTCAGGCAGAGCGGGTGCGAATGCAAGGGTGAGCAGGTGGCTGTCTTCACGGCCAACAGTCGGCTCTGCTTGAACTGGGATCTCCGCCAGTGTGCAGCCAGGCTTTCCTGATGCCACAAGCACACACTGCAGCAAGTAGACAGTCTCCAGAATACTCAGGGGTTCCACTGTCTGATGGCCCCTCCCCAAATCTCCCCCAAACCCACTGGGAAGTTCCTTAACCCAAGCATCTCTTTAGGGTTTGAACATTCTCTTCTTTCGTTTGGTCTGCTTTTGTTTCTGCTTTGGGAACTATGGAACTGTCTGATTAGATTCCTCTCTTGGCTGGTTGGCAGCCCTCACAGTTCAAGCTTGGCAGCCCAGGAGTGGGGTCTGTTTCTCACTCCCTTGGCCCTGGGGCTGGGTTGACAGGAGTCACTGCACCCTAGGGAGTCCATGTTTCCTTCCCTGTTTTTGCCCCCCGCCCCCAACTGGACACATACCACATTTCTGGTCAGGGTCAGAAATGGGCATGCAAGGAAAAGTAAGTGTAAATGTACATTTTTATGAATGAGATGTTCTTAGTACCGTGTATGGACTCTTTTCCTGTCTGCCTGTCTGCAAAATGAACTGCATTGATAGATCTCTCAAGACCTTCCCCATCCAAATCCTTCCTTCTTCATCTGGAATTTTTACTTTAAATGGTAAAGCCTCATTTGTAACCATGATTTTTTTTCCCCCCAGACCTAGGGATTGAACCCAGGGTGCTCTACCACTGAGCTACATCCCAAGCCCTTTATAACAGGGTCAAATTACTGGGATTGGCCTTGAATCTACAATACTCCTGCTCAGCCTCCAAGTGGCTGGGATTACAGGTGTGTGCCACTTTGCCCAGATGTGACCATAATCTTTATGTGAGCTTTTGAGAGTAAAATAGAAACATATATTTCAAAATGTAAGCTGAAGTATAATATACTGTATATGATTATGTGTTTGTGTATTTATGTAAGAGAAAATTTCATTACTCAAGAACCTGGAGCCAGGCGCGGTGTCGTACACCTATAATACCAGCACTTTGGGAGGCTGAGACAGGAGAATCTCAAGTTCAAAGCCAGCCTCAACAATAGCGAGGCATGAAGCAACTCAGTGAGACCCCGTCTCTACATAAAACACAAAATAGGGCTGGGGTGGCTTAGTGGTCAAGAACCCCTGAGTGGCTCAGTGGCAGAGCGCTTGCCTAGCACGTGTGAGGCACTGGGTTCGATCCTCAGCACCACATAAAAATAAATAAAATAAAGGCATGCTGCCCATGTACAATTAAAAATTAAAAAAAAAAAAAAAAAAAAAGAACCCCTGAGTTCAATCCCCGATAAAAAAAAAAAAAAGAACCTGGAATGTGCTGGTAATTAATTTTTGTAAAAGAGGAAAAAATTACTAGTTTGCTCTTTGAACAAAATATTTTCAACATTTTAAACCATAAACTCTCTTCCCACTCCTTGAAGGAACAGGAGTTTGATGAAGCTAGAGAATCTAGAATGTTTGGGTGAAGGGCTAGTCAGGCAGAGGTGGGCACAGGAGGGGCAGGACCATCTTAAGAGGGAGGGCTTGTGGATGCAGGAATAATACCTGGACAGCAAGGCCTTTGAGAAGGATCCTGGTTGATTTCTTATCTTGGCTATTGTCAATAGAGCTTCAATAAACATGGAAGTATAGATGTCTCTTTGAAATACTTCATTTCCTTTGGGTATATATCGAATTATGAAGTTCCTGGTCATACTGAGATCTATTTTTAACTTTCTGAGGAACCTCCATACTGTTTTCCAAACTGGCTGTTCTAAGACGGGCACGTGGCACAAGCCTGTAATCCCAGCACTTAGGGAGGCTGAGACAGGAGAATCGTGAGTTCAAAGCCAGCCTCAGCAAAGGCGAAGCGCTAAGCAACTCATTGTCTCTACACAAAATAGGGCTGGGAATGTGGTTCAGTGGTCGAGTGCCCCTAAGTTCAATCTCCAGTACCAAAAAAAAGGCTGTTCTAATTTACATTCCCACCAACAGTGTATGGGAGTTCCCTTTTCTCTTTATCCTCCTTACCATTTATTTTTTGTCTTTTTTTTTTTTTTGGTACGAGGATTGAACTCAGGGGTACTTGACCACTGAGCCACATCCCCATCCCTATTTCATGTTTTATGTAGAGACAGGGTCTCACTGAGTTGCTTAATGCCTTGCCGTTGCTGAGGCTGGCTTTGAACTTGTGATTCTCCTGTCTCAGCCTCCTGAGCTGCTGGGATTTCAGGCATACGCCACTGCGCCCGGCTATTTTTTTCTTTTTGATAATAGCTATTTTATTTATTTTTGTGGTATGGGGATTGAATCCAGGGCCTTGCATGTGTTATGCAAGCACTCTACCACAGAACTATATCCCCAGCTCTTTTTAAAATTTTACTTTGAGATGAGGGCTCACTAAGTTGCCAAGACTGGCCTTGAACTTGTGATCCTCTTGCTTCAGCCTCCCGAGTAGCTGGAATTATGGGCACGTGCCACAATCACCTTGTTAACTGGAGCGAGGTGGTATCTCATTGTGGTTTTGATTTGCATTTCCCCTGATGATTAGTGGTATGAATATTTTTTCATATACCTGTTAGCCATTTGTTAGTCTTCATTTGAGAAAGGTCTATTCAGGTCTTTTGCCCATTGGATTGTTTTTGGAGTTTTGGAATTCCAATTGCCCATCCGTGGAAGAATGGATAAATAAAATGTGGCACATATACACATGGAGTACTACTCAGTATTTGGAATAGCATTTCAGTATGCGAAATTCTGTCGAGCATAACGTGGAGGGCATATGTGATGTGAAATAAATCAGACATAGACACATACTGTATAATCTAACTAGTGGAATCTAAAAAACCCAATCTCCTAGAAGCAGAGATTAGAATCATGGTTACAGAGGCCCAGGAAGGGATGAGGAGCAGGGTGTGGAGTCAATGGGTACAAAGTTACAGATAGACAGGAGGAATAAATTCTGGTTTCTAGCAGGGAGCTTTGTTCTATACCTGTAATCCCAGCAACTCAAGAGGCTGAGGCAGGAAGATCACAAGTTCAAGGCCAGCCTCAGCAACATAATGAGACACTCTCTCAAAATAAAAAAATAAAAAGAACTAGGATGTAGACCACCTCTGGGTTCAGTCACCAGTACACAAACAAAATAAAACAGGGCTGGAGCTGTAGCTCAGTGGTAGAGCACTCGCCTAGCATGTGTGAGGCACTGGGTTCGATCCTCAGCATCATATACAAATAAATAAATTAAGTAAAGGTCTTTTTAAAAAACCCAAAAACAAATCTTGAACTTTCACAAGCTCCCTGTCTTGAAATAAAAAGTAAAAAGGGCTGGGGATGGAGCACCCTGAGTTCTGGTGTTCTATTGCACAGTAGCGTGACTAAAGTTAATAATATATTCTGTATTTCAAAATAGCTATTAGAGAAGATTTTAAGTCTTTCACCACAAAGAAATGATAAATGTTCAAGTTGATGGATATGCTATTGACCTTGATTTGATTATTATACATTTTATATGTATATTGAAACATCACATTGTACCCCATAAATCTGAATAGTTATTGTGTGTCAATTAAAACTAAAATAAAACTTAAAAAAAAAAAAGAATTAGAAGGGTCTCTGGGCTTTCATGAGCACAAAATAGAAGGAATTAGGATCAGGCAAAGAAGTCTGGACAGGACAGACATGGGCTGATGGGGCCTAGAGAGAGGAAAGACACCCAGGTGACAGAGAAAGAAGAGACAGCTAGACTTGGCACCTGGGAGCAAGGACAGAGGAGAGGGTTTGAGGATGGTGCCTAGGCTTGTTGCCTGGGCAGCTGGACAAACAGTGGTACTCACCACCTGCTGAGGCTGGGAGGAGAGGCGGGAGCAGACTGCTCTTCTGGATTCTCGGTTACTTTCGTGTCTGGCTTATTCACCCTCAGCCCCTCCTGGCAGGACCTCAATCTGCCCTTCCAGCCTCATCCCCCCAGCTCTCCTCAAACCAGACACACCCCCATATCGCCCCGCAGAACATCTTGTCCACATTTTTTCTAAGTAACAGATGTTTATTATATAAAATTTGGAAAGTACAGAAAAGTATAAACAAAATAAAAAATACACTTGGCACTGAAGATTGAACCCAGTGCCTCACACGTGCTAGGCAAGCACTCTACCACTGAGCTACAACTCCAGTACCTATATTATAGCTTTTAAAAAACATGATTTCTAGTGACTACCACAAGTATCACAAACTTATAACTATTTTCATAATTGATACATTTGAACCTATCACTATATTTTTATATTTCATTATTTCTCTCACTCTCCTTTTTTATTTTTCCTCTAGAGAACTGAAAGGCAGCTGGGCTCAGTGGCGCACAACTGTAATCCCAGTAATTTAGGAGGCTTAGGCAGGAGGACTACAAATTCGAGGCCAGGCTCAGCAACTTAGTGAGACCCTGTCTCAAAAGAAAAAAGAAAATGGGCTGAGGATGTATTCTATGGTAAAGCACACCTGGGTTCAATCATCAGTACCAAAAAAAAAAAAAAAAAATTGAAAAGCGTCTGTTCTATGTTTTGCCAAACAGATTTATTGGGCTTTTGCTACCCTTCTGTAAAAAAATGCCTTTCTGGCACTTAGGGAGGCTGAGACAGGAGACTCACCAGTTCAAAGCCAGCCTCAGCAACGGTGAGGCGCTAAGCAACTCAGTGAGACCCTGTCTCTACATAAAACACAAAATAGGGCTGGGGATGTGGCTGGGTGGTCGAGTGTCCCTGAGTTCAATCTCTAGTACCAAAAAAAAAATGCCCTTCTGTTTTTCCAGCCTGACCAAGTCTTCCTAGCCTTCACAATCTCTAAGGGGTCATCTCTTCATTCATTCATTGTGGACCTGCTACCTGCCAAGCACAGTAACCACCAGGAACATAGCAATGAAAATGGGACAGACTCTGCAGCCTCCTAGCCTTCCCTCGGGAGTGAGCTGTGTCATTTTTTCCTTCCATGCACTCATGAAATTAGTAAGTTGCTTGTGTTTGTGCCTCTGTTTTAACCCTCAGAACACCTTGAGATTTTCTAGACTGTGAAATTACTGTTGGGTGCTTTCCCACCCTGCCCCTTCTCTTCAGGATTTGCCCAGGACACAGCTCAGAAAATGGCTGTATCTTTCCAATGAGAGGGAGGTGGAGCTGATGACCTCTCCATCTGGTGACAGTATTTTCTAAATCTGAAATTGGGGCATGGGCATGGTTTGACAAATCTAAGACCCCTCAAGGACTTGGGCAACTCCCTTCTGCCATTCTGGGTCTGCTGTTTAGTCCAAACAGCACCTTGGGAAAAGTAGGAAAAAGTGCTCAGCATGGCTCCTGGGTACCCAGTCTGGCTGCCAAAGGACACAGTTCCATGCCAGCTTAGCCCTTCCCCGTGGACCAGGACCAGGAGCAGTGGCACAGCCTAAAACAATAGCTAGATCCCGCCACCACTCTCCATGCCCTCTCCTTTCCTGACTCTCACCCATAGGCCCACCTCGCCCTCCCCTGCCCTCCAGGCCACGTGGTGGTCACATTCACATGGCCCCCACATCTCTTTTTATAGGTCAGTCAACTGCACTCTGACTCAACACCTTCCTTTTTGCAAATTTCCTCTTGACTCTGGGGAAATAGCAACCACCTTTGGCCCATGGGCCCCTTTGGGCTGTGGCCAGGGCTGTTCTCAGAGGCACTATAGCTGTGGGACTTGTCCCCTCCTTTCTACTCTAGACCTACAGGGGAAGTCCCTAGCACTCCCCTCCCTGGGCATCCCCTCTCCTTATTTGACTCACTCTCACTGATTCCCCTCAGAGAAGAAACTAGGCCCTGGAAGAGGAGACACAAACAGCAAATTAAACAGGCAACCAGACCAGTGGTTTTGCAGTGCCCAGCCAGTCTCTGCTTCCAGGAAGACTCCTCTCTGTTGCTTCTGTGTTTGTGTGTGTGGTGTTGGAAATGGTGGCCCAGCTGAAGTACCCGACTTGGTGACATATTTGGTCTTTCTCTCAAATCGGCATTCTTGTTTGTTGTTTTTTGTTTGTTTGCATGTTTGATTTTGGTACCGGAGATTGAACTCAGGGCACCCGACCACTGAGCCACATCCCCAGCCCTATTTTGTGTATTTTTTATGTAGAGACAGGGTCTCGCTGAGTTGCTTAGCACCTCGCCCTTGCTGAGGCTGCCTTTGAACTCGTGATTCTCCTGTCTCAGCCTCCCTAAGTGCTGGGATTACAGGCTCGTGCCATCACACCCTGCCCTGCTCAAATCGGCATTCTTTTTGGGCTACAGAAAGAGTCCGATTTTCTGCTGTGTGCACCCTGTCTGAGCAAAGACAAGAGCACATGTATTCTGAGCAGTCCCTGTGTCTGCCACCCTGGGGTTGGCATCTCCTTAGTCTCTGCCCACTTTGTGTCCCGTCCCTCACACTGCACTCACCACTACCCTTTATAAATACCATCCAATCCTCACCTCTTGCACAAATGTCACCCTCAAGCGGACCCAGGCAGGTGTGACGCCTCAGAACTGTAAGTGTCCAGAAACTCTTCTCATCTCTGCCCGTGGAAGAAGGAATAATGAAGTCACTGGCTGCTTCAGTCCATAAGTAGGGGACAGGGTGGTGGCTTGGGCTATGGGCCAGCTCAGAGTCCAGTACTCTAGAAAATGTCACAGAGAACATAGCTGGATACCCCCACCCAGCTGTGGCCCCAGGCTGATCCAGAACAAATGGAGGTCCCTGGGCTGGCCCAGTAGGACTATTCTAACTGGGGGACAAACTTGTGTAATCTACAAAGTTTAATCCTTGGGAATTTGGGGGTTGTCATTTCCTTCTTATTCCTGGACTCCAGTATCCTCAAGAGGGATCCTTAGAGAAATCAAGTAAGGCTGGCATCATGGAGACTCAGCAGCTGGTTCCAAGGACAAAAAGTAATGGGGAAAAGGGGAGGAAATGGAGGTTGATGAAGAAGGCTGAGCCGGGCGCAGTGGCGCACGCCTGTTATCCCAGCACTTTGGGAGGCTGAGACAGAAGAATCACAAGTTCAAATCCAGCCTCAGCAAAGGCAAGGTGCTAAGCAACTCAGTGAGACCCTGTCTCTACATAAAACACAAAATAGGGCTGGGGATGTGGCTCAGTGGTCGAGTGCCCCTGAGTTCAATCCCCAGTACCAAAAAAAAAAAAAAAAGGCTGAGTCATTCAGTCCACAAACATTCTGCAAATGCGACCTGGCCCAGGTGCTGGATGTGGTGCTGGGTAATGATGCAGGTGAGCGGCTCAGGGTTGAGAAGCTAGGTGCAATTCTGAATGAAGATGCTGGGCGAGAATCCAGAGGGTGCTGAGTGAATTTGCTGGGTGAGGGGCTGCAAGCGTTGCTAAGGTGGTGGCTGGCAGAGATCTGCAGAACTGCCTTACTTACAAGCTTGAAGGTGCAGCCCCCTCCCCCGCTCCTGGCCCGTTGGAAGTGGGGGCGTCCACAGCCTCATCCTCGCTGCCCACCAGCGGCTCCTCCTCCCCCTTCACACTGGGACCTGACCCAGACTTTAGCTCCTCCAGTGCCAAGGAGCCCTGGCGAGACTTCTGTCTGCTGAGGAAAGTGGTGAGCGTGGGCCGCTGGCCAGCTGCCTCCTTCTCAGGGACCCCAGAGTCTTTGTTGCCCCCAGCCCCTCCCACTGTTGTGGTCGTGGCCTCCTCATCAGGGACCCTGGCTGGCCCAACCCAGGCATCCACCACTCCATTGCGCTTTCCATCTCTGCTCAGCGTCAGGACCCCTGTCCGCCTCTTCTGCCGTTGGCGCCACAACAGGAGCAGGGCCAGGAGGACTATGACCACTAGCAGGGCCACAAACACAGGTACCAGCAGCATGCCATTCGACTGTGATTTTGCGGGGGTGCTAGTGCTTATGCTTACAGAAGACTTGGAGGTAGTAGATGCAGATGTTTTTATGCTAGACACAAGGGGTCCTTTGGTCACATTGGAGGTCCCCAGAGAGCTGGTTGTCATGGTGACAGGGAGTCCATTGGTCTCTTTGAAAGGTTCCAGAGAGCTGGTTGCCATGGTGACAGGGGGTCCACTGGTCTCATTGGAGGGTTCCAGAGAGCTAGTTGTCATGGCTACAGGGAGTTCATTAGTCACATTGGAGGTTTCCTGAGAGTCAAATGTCATGATTCCATTTCTAACAGTGGAGTATCCCAAAGAGTTCATTGCTATGGTGACAGAAGGATCATTGGTTGCATTAGAGGTTTCGAGGAGTACTAATGACTTCTCAGTGGATACTTTCTGGAATGGTGTTGGCTCAGGTACAGAGAGCCCAGGGCTGGCACTAGTGGAAGTCCAAAGATGGGACACCTCACTGGCTGTAAAGGTAGCTGAGGAGGGTGGGTTTGAGATCTGGCTTCCAGTGCTGGTCACCTCCTTTAGGTCCCTTGTTGTTGGGCTGGTGGAGATCTCTGAGCTGTAGTTTAGGGCTTCAGAGGTGCCTGGGACTGAAGAAGTAGAGAGTCCTCCTGGGGAAGATACCGTGCTCCCCAGAGAGCCTGGTCTCACCACCTGGACCCAGAAGCCCCCAAAGAGAAGGAGAAGCAGGGCCATTTCCAGAGTGACAGTCATGCGCTGGAGTTGGGACCTGTGGATGGGGAAGTCGGAGAAACAACACACAGGGGCTGGGGGAGGACCTAGCCAAGCCCTCCCCTCCTGCCCACTTCCCTGCCAACTGCCAGGCCCAGCTTGTGGTTTAACGGCTTTTTCCACCCTCGCTTTTACTATTATCAAAAATAACAAGGGAATGTGCTGGTGGCCCCCCCATCACCCCACTGTATGCACCCCCTACCCCAAAGATTGGCAACTGAGACTCCAGCAGTGACCATGCCCACCAGGCCTTTCCTGATTCTACGTAGCTCCATGGCTCCAGATCCTCTCTTCCCATTACCTGTCAGGGTCTTTTTAAGTCATATGCATACTGCCAGGTCTTCTGAGGCCTCTGCCTACCCCAGGTCACACCCTCTTACCAGTTAATTTGATAAGGTGCAGGACTGGGGCCAGCCCCTCCAACTCCTCCTAAGGTTCAGCCAGGACTGGGGCAGACTGGGCCCCAAGGGGAAAGGAAGTGGGCTCTGACTCCACCCACCCCACCCCTGCATCCTGCCCCGCCCACTCCCGCTGCCACCACCATAGTGGTGCTGGAGGACTTGGGGCTCAGCAGGCAGGAGAGGATGTGGGTTTTCTGGAATGTGAAGTTGGGTCTTAACTGGGGTACAGGATAGCGAAGGGTGAGAGGTAGCATAAGAAGGTACATCTAGCCGGGCACGGTGGCGCACGCCTGTAATCCCAGCACAGGAGAATTGCGAGTTCAAAGCCAGCCTCAGCAATGGTGAGGCCCTAAGCAACTCAGTGACACCCTGTCTCCAAATAAAACACAAAATAGGGCTGGGGATGCGGCTCAGTGGTCCAGTGCCCCTGAGTTCAATCCCTGGTGCCAAAAAAAAAAAAAAGGTGCATCTAGGGGGTACAGAGGAGGAGGTGGGAGGGGAGGGTGGTTTTCTTTACATCTGTGGTCCCTCGAGCTGTTAGGCCAGGACCCAGGATAATGCATGTCCTGCCCCCAAGAGCTCCCAAGAAGTAGCAGGGTTGGGGGAAGCCCCAGACTCTGACTGGGGGCCCTGAAAGCCTTTGCAGGCTGGTAAGTCCGCGACCACACTACAAGGAAATGGAGTCACCATAATGGTCCCCATTAGGAAATGCTTAACTAAACCAAGGCTGTTACTAAGCACTGCATACACTGTGATCTTATTTTTGTATAATACTAGTACAGATGTGGGGCTTTATGTGAAAAAGGTTCTGGAAATATATCTACTGAAGGGTTAGCCCAACTGTCTTTGGCTAGGTAAGAGTAGGAGATTCTCTCCCCCAGCCCACCCAAGGTGCTGGGGATGGAACCCAAGGCCTCACACATGTTGCGCAGGAGGCTTTACACTGAGCTACATCCCCAACCCCAAGTAAAGGGCTCTGTATCTCCCTCCTTTGGACAGTTTGTTTGCTGACTTTCCTCTAATGGAGAAGCTTAAACTTTTTGGTATGTGTAGTTTGGGAGTTTTGCCTTTTAAAAAGTGATTTTTATATTGTAAGAGCAACACTTGTACATAATAAATTAAAACAGGTCCATGGCAGAGTCAGGGATTATATCCTAGTTATAAGCTGATGAGTTAGTCTGACCCAAAGACATGAGACTCCTGGGTCAGAGACTTAGGAATTCATTACTCACATAGCAATTCATAGCAAGAAATGAGCATTATGTTTGTCTCCATGCATGTTGCCCAGAGTCCCCTGGGGGGTGACACAGAAGGGTCCATGTTGCCCACAATCCCCTGAGGGGTGACACAGAAGGGTCCATATTTACATCAGTACATAGTGGGCCCACACTGCAGCCAAAGAACCCTGACCTTGAGGCAGAGTGTTCCCTCTTTTATAGCATGTGGCAAGAAAGCCTACTGCATGTCCTGAAGGGAAACATTCCTTCATCCCTCAGAGTTGCTCACCACAAACACAATGCTGAAAGTGACTTGTATACAGAGTGGTCAGGGCCTTGCATTTTTGGCATACCCAGCAAGAGTGTGCAGAGATGCTCAGGGCCACAGCCAATGGCTTCTCCCACCAGTCAGCAGGGTATCAAATGAAAATGAAAAGTTTCATACCCATCACCAGACAAACATTTCTTACGGTGTCTGTTTACACAAGCATATATTCATGTACTATATATACTGTTCTGCACTTTTTTTTGTTACTGAAAAATATTTTAAGGATATATATCTCCCATGCATATGCTTTTTTAATTTTTTAAATTTTTTTGCAGTGCTGGGGATGGAACCCAGGGCCTCATGCATGCTAGGCAAATTCTCTACAACTGAGCTATACCCCAGCTATATGTATTATTTCAAAAAATATTTATCTATCTATTTATTTATTTTTGCAGTACCAGGGATTGAACCCAAGTGCCATTATACTACATCCATGGTCCTTTTTATTTTTTATTTTGAGACAGAGTCTCCCTAAGTTGCCCAGGCACACCTCGAATTGGGGACCCTACTGCCTCAGCCTCCCAAGTCACTGGGATTCTGGCTTCCAAATGTATTATATTTCATAGAACACACCACAATTTAAGTATTCTTTATTGATGAACATTTATATTGTTTTCAATATTTCATTATTAAAATTGCAGCCGGGCGCAGTAGCATACACCTGTAATCCCAGCCCCTTGGGAGGCTGGGGCAGGAGGCTCATGAGTTTGAGGCCGCCCTCAGCAACTTTGCAAGGCCCTAAGTAACTCAGTGAGACCCTCAGTAAACCACTTAGGATGTGACTCAGTGGTTAACCACAGGTGGGTTCAATTGCTGGTAGCAAAAAAAGAAAAAAATACTGCAGTAAATATTTTTGTTTATTTTTGTGGGCTGGGGTTGTGGCTCAGTGTCAGAGTGCTTGCCTACCATGCATGAGGCACTGGGTTCAATCCCCAGCACTACATATAAATGAATAAACAAAATAAAGGTATTAAAAATATGACACCATGTTTTAAATATATATATATTTTTGTGTGTGTGTTGATCATGTATTGAAAGAGAGATTGGGGAAGAAGAGAGACATTGGGGAAGAGAGGGAGGGAGGAAGGAAGCAAAGTGGAAGAAACCTTTAGACTGTTAGACATTTACGTTGTTTCAAACTTTGCTATTGCAGATAGAAAGGCAAGAATAGGCCCGGCACAGTGGCGCACACCTGTAATTCCCTGCAGCTCAGGAGGCTGAGGCAGGAGGATTTTGAGTTCAAAGCTAACCTCAGCAACAGTGAGGCACTAAGCAATTCAGTGAGACCCTGTCTCTAAATAAAATACAAAACAGGGCTGGGGATGTAGCTCAGTGATTTAATGTCCCTGAGTTCAATCCCTGTCACCCTCCCCCCTCAAAAAAGGGCAAGAATATTTGGCTGCAAAACTGGGTGTGGTGGCCTGAAATCCCAGCAGTTCAGGAAGCTGAAGCAAGAGGATCACAAGTTCAAGGCCAGCCTCAGCAAACTTGTCTCAAAATAAATATATACTTGGCTGCAAAGTAATTAAAGGTGAAAAAATATTTTAACTGTAGAAAAAGACAAAACAAAATGATGTGAGACTGCTCAAAGATTCACATCCTTTAAAATAAAACCCACTGAGGCAAAAATCATGTTTGACATGGCCAGGACAGATAAGAGACCCTGGGGTGGAGGGAGAGATGATGAAAATAGAAACTAGGTGGTGACCTCGAGGTACCACAGGAAGAGTGAAACTGAGACAGCTGCTGGCAGCAGTGTGGACTGGCACTTGCCATTTGCCAGGCACAATGCCAAAGATTCTCCCTGCCTGATTCCACTTGCTCCTCACAGTGAGCAGGTTTTCAGGTGAGGAAGCCGAGGCACTGAGAGGTTGAACAACTGTCCGAGAAGCTTAGGATGAGCCAGGCTCAGGGCCCTGTGTGGTCTATGCACACAGCATTTACTCCCAAAATCTCTGTGAGATACATGCTTCATTCTACAGGTGAAGAAACTGAGAAACAAGTCTGAGAAGCAAAATGATTAAGATATTTGCCTAGACTCCTTCAACCAGTAAGCGCTAGAGATGAGATTCAGAGTGAGGCTTACTCAAAGGCCAAAGACCAAGGGTAAGGATCTCATCTGATAATGCTTATGCATGAATCATTCAATAAAGACTAAATAAAATAAAAAGAAAAGAAAATAGGGGCTAGATACTGCCTTAGGAGTGTGTCTAGGAAGACTTCAGAGAAGCTATATTTAAGCTGAATCTTTAAAAAGCTAAAGGAAATAGGGACTCTTCTCCTTCTTTTATACACACATCCAATCTATCTATAAATGCAGTCATTTCCACCTTCAAAATGAACCCAATATCTGACAGCCAGATCTTAGCTTCCAAATGCACTGTCCCTGAAGGAGCCAGGGCTCCTTGAAAAAATTACTAATTCCAGGGGTGGAGTAGGGAAAGCATGAGACAACCCTGGAAAATCTTCTACTCAAATAAGTGCTCGAAGAATAATGAAGATAAATGTTTATAGCAGTTCAGTTCACAATAGCAAAACTGTGGAACCAACCTAGATGCCCTTCAATAGATGAATGGATAAAGAAACTGGTATATATACACAATGGAATATTACTCAGCAATAAAAGAATAAAGTTATGGCACTTGCAAGTAAATGGATGGAGTTGGAGAACATCATGCTAAGTGAAGTAAGCCAATCCCAAAAAAACCTAAGGCCAAATGTTCTCTGATAAGTGGATGCTGATCCATAATGGGGGAGGGGACGTGAGAAGAATGGAGGAACTTGAGTCAAAAGGGAGGGAAGGGAGAGGATGGGACATGGGGGCAGGAAAGATGGTGGAATGAGATGGACAACAATGCCCTAGTTCATGTATGACTGCACGTATGGTGTAATTCTATATTGTGTACAACCAGAGAAATGAAAAGTTGTGTTTCATTTGTGTACAATGAATCAAAATGCATTCCTCTGTCATGTATACCTAATTAGAAATAAATTTTTTAAAAAAGAATAATGAAGATATATTAAAAGGATAAGGAACCAGCTTGAAGAAGTTACCAAAGCCAAAGCAGGGATACTTTGAGCATCAAAATAAATAATGGCAGGCCAAGCGTGGATGCATGCCTGAGACTCAGAAGGCTGAGGCAGGAGGATGGCAAGTTTGAGGCCAGCCTCAGCAATGTAGCAAGGCCCTAAGCAACTTAGCAATACCCTATCTCAAAATAAAAAAAATTAAAAGGGCTGGGGGTGGGCTGGGGTTGTAGCTCAGTGGTAGAGTGCTTGCCTAGCTTGTGTGAGGTACTGGGTTTGATCCTCAACACCACATAAAACTAAAAAAAAATAAAGGTATTGTATCCATCTACAACTAAAAAAATGTTTTAAAAAAGAGCTGGGGGTAAGACTCAGTGGTAGAGCACCACTGGGTTCAATCACCAACACCAAAAAAAAAAAAAAAGTAAAAGGATTATAGAGTTAGAAACTGACCAGTTACAACCAGAGTAATAATTGGTTCAGGTAGAATGAATGTTAAAATCACTAGGTAAAATTGGAGCTGTGTGTGTGTGTGTGTGTGTGTGTGTGTGTATGTAAAATATTTTTATAGTCTTAAAGTATTTCCCCACAGATATGTGTGTCTGTGTATATATATATATATATATATGTATGTATATGTGTATATATATATATATATGTATGTATATGTGTATATATATGTATATATATAAATATCAAAGAAAAAATAGTGACTAGAGTGGAGAAATCTAACAAACAACTTTTTTCCCTCCAGTGTCAGGAATAGAGCCCAGGACCTCCCACATGCTAGGCAAGAGCTATCGCAGAGCCACATCCCCAGCCCAAAAGATCAGTCTTAAATAAATGACCAAAGTTACCAGTAATGGGACAAACCAACCTTACAGGCCTCCTGATAAGATTCAATGAGAAGAACATGACATCGCCAACAAAAAAATGCACAACCTGAATTTAAACAAAAAATACCAAACAAGTTGGGCACAATGGTGCAGGGCTGTAATCCCAGCCACTCGGGAGGCTGAGACAGGAGGATTGGAAATTTGAGGCCAGTCTCAGCAGTTCAGTGAGGAGGCCCTCTCTCAAAAAATAAAAAACAAGGGATGGAGATGTAGCTTAGTGGTAGAGTGCTCCTGGTTCAATCTCTAATATGAAAGAAAGGAAGAAAGAAAAAGAGAAGAAAGAAAGGGAAGAAGGAAGAGAAGATGAAAAATATTAGGCAAAACTGGGTGGTGTGCTGCCAGACACAATGGCACACGCCCACAATCCCAGCGGCTCAGGAGGCTGAGGCAGGAGGATTGTGAGTTCAAAGCCGCCTTAGCAATTTAGTGAGGCCCTAAGCAATTTAGTGAGATCCTGTCTCTAAATAAAACATAAAAAGTGCCCCGGGGATGTGACTCAGTGCCTAAGCGCCTCTGGGTTCAATTCCTTGTACAAAAAGTGGAACATGCCTATAATCCCAGCTACTTGGGAAGTTGAGGCAGGAGGATGGCTTGAGCCCAGGAGTTTGGGGGCAGCCTGGGGCACACAGTGAAGCTCTGTCTCTTAAAAAAAGAAGAAAAGATAAGTAATACCAGGGAAAACTCAAATTAAGGGACATTTAACAAAACAGCCTGTACTCTTTTAAAAAAATGTCAGTGTCAGGAAGGACAAAAAAAAAAAAGCTGAGACATTCTTTCAGATCTCAAAGGAGTAAAGAAATATGATGGCAATATGGGATCCCAGATGGCAGGGGTGTCATTAGAGAACCCATCAGGATAATGAGAAAAATTTGAATGTAGATAACAGTGCTGAACTAATATCAGCCTTCCTGGATTTGTTCAGTTTAAATTATGATCATGAAAGAGAATATCTTCGTTCCTAGGAAATACATGTTGGACGTATGTAGGAGGGAACAGTCAGAGTGCTGGCTAACTTCCTCTTAAACGGTTCCACACAAAAAGTAATAGCAGTAAAAATAATAATATAGGAAGCCAGGTATAGTTGCCTGTAATCCCAGTTACTCAGGAAACTGAGACAGGAAGACTGCAAATTCAAGGCCAACCTGGATGACTTAGCAAGACCCTATCTGAAAACAAAACTTAAAAAAAGGACTGGAGATATAGCTCAGTGGTAGAGTGCTTGCCTAGCGAGTGGGAGGTCCTGGGTACAATTCCTGGTACTGCAAACTAAATAAGTAAAATAATGATAATACAGGAGATGAAACTACATACAGCCTGCGTGGCCAAGTGTTTACTTACAGGTAGTAAAGCCATATGAAGGGCTGACAGGGGTCTGTTGCATTATTCTTGCAACTGTTTTGTAAATTTGCGTTTTTCCAAAACAGACAACATATTAAGAAATATAAACGGCATGGTGGCACCCGCCTGCAATCCCACTACTTGGTAGGCTAAGGCAAGAAGGTTACAAATTTGAGGTCAGCCTGGAGAACTTAGTGAGATCCTCTCTTAAAATAAAATTTAAGGGGCTGGGGCTGGGGCTGAGGTGCTGGGTTTGATCCTCAGCACCACAGTAAATAAATAAATAAATAAGAAACAAAGATATAAAAAAAATTTTTTTAAAGGGTTAAGGATGCAACTCTCAATGGTAGAGCTTCCTGCATTCAATCTCTAGTACAAAGAAGAAGAAGAAAAAAAATCTAGAATCTTACCGCCTGACCACTCTTTCCCCTTCTACTGTTTTTTGTTTTGTTTTGTGGTAAAGAATTGAACCCAGGGTGCTCCACCACTGAGCTATACCCCTGGAAATTTTTATTTTATTTGTTTGTCTGTTTTGGGTACCAGGGATTGAACCCAGGGGCACTTAATCACTGAGCCCTTTTTATTTATTTTTTATTTTGACACAGGGTCTTGTTGAATAGCTTAGGGCCTCACTAAGTTGCTGAGGCTGTCTTTGAAATTACGATCCTCCAGCCTCAGCCTCCTGCCTCAGCCTCCTGCCTCAGCCTGCCGAGCTTTTGGGATTACAGGCATGTGCCATCATACCTGATACCCCTTCACCGTTAACCCCTTGGCCCCAAGCTTTTATCTTCCCTCCTGTGGATTTGTGGAATTAACTCCAGTCTGGTCCCCTCTGTGTGTGACTCATCCTCCTTCAGCTCGTTTTCCACGGAGCCCCCAGAGGAATAAAACATCTGAATTCATTCTTCCTCTGACAGTTCCCACCTTACTCAGGGTAGAAGCAGAAGTGGGCCACAGCTGATGCATCTCGCCCTCCTCCTCTACCCACGTGGCCTCTGCTTCTGCCACCCAAGCCTCCATGTGTTCTTGAAGAATCACAAATGCCTCTAGGCCTTTGCACTGCTTACACCCCTGCCCAGACATTTGTCTGGCTTCTTTTTTGACAAGTCTTTTCTCCCATATCATTTGTCAAGAGCCATCTGTGGGCTGTATGTGGACTACCAGCATCGCAGCCAGTGAGGGGACACGTCTGGTATTGGGAACTCCCGTGGTACCCCCACCTGACACGGGTGAACTTCCCCCTCAGCTCTGCCAAAGATTCCACACAGCACCGGAGATGGGGTGACCTGCTGTAACCGCACAGCTCCTCTGAGATGGGTGTGACCTGCCAAAATGCCAATCAACCTGCTGACTGCAAGATATCAGGAAGCAAGACTCCACCCTGAAACCTTATCCCTGCCTTTGACGTACACCCTTAAATAAACCACAGGAGCCATTTTCTAATTGTCCAGCTCCAGCTCCAGTGTCGACTGGACCTAGCAGGGGATCCACTTTTTTTTTTTTTAACTTTTTTTTAAAAATTATTTTTCTAGTTGTAGATGGACACAATGTCTTTATTTTATTGCTTTGTTTGTGGTGCTGAGGATCAAACCCAGGGCCTCACGCATGCAAGGCAAGCGCTCTACTGCTGAGCTACAATCCCAGCCCAGGGGATCCACTTTTTGAAACTATCTTTCCGACTTTGTCTTTTGTTCTTCACTAATTATTCTAGACTTTAATTTCTCAGGAGGATTATTCCTCCTAGCAGGCAAGAATTCCCTGGCGAGGTGCTGGCTACCCTGCGATAATCATCTTCTCAGGATGGCTTTGCTGGCCACCCTACTTAAAAGTCACATTCCTTGGGCTGGGGTTGTGGCTCAGTGATAGAGCGCTTGCCTAGAATGTGTGAGGCACTGGGTTCCATTCTCAGCACCACAAATAAATAATAAGTGAATAAAATAAAGATCCATCAACAACTAAAAAAAATTTTTTAAAAAGTCACACTCTTCCCTCTGACCTTGCACACTCATCTCCCACCCCCGCTTTCTGTCCATAGTCCCTTTCACCTTCTAATATACCCTATTACTTATTTTTAAATTTTGTTCTTGTTAGGTCCTTAGGCCAAAATAACTCCATTTTGAAAATCAGCCTGCCCACCCAGGCATGACCTTCCCGTTAGACCCACCCTGAAAGAGTCCCTAACTACCGAAACCACAGCAAAGACGTCAAGTAACAATCTCAGGACCAAATGGGTTATTTTTTTTAGCTACTCCATTGTACTTGACTATATAGTTAAGAAGATTTTTCCAGCAGGCTGCTGCGCCTAGCAGAGGGGCAGCCTGGTAGACATTCTCCGTCAATAAACCTTTGCTTAACTCAGAGATGTGTCTCTCGTGGATATTTGTACCAGCTACCCTAACAGTGTCTTTCTCCCCCTCACTGAAACGTAAGCTCCATGACCTCGTGGCTGTGTGTGTCTGCTCACACTGTGCCACCAGGGTACAGAAAGTGCTTGGTAAACAGTAGGTACTCCATCGTGTTTATTGACTGGATACTTTACAAGCTGAGAGAAAGAAGAGGGCATGAGGCTGAAGATCTGTGTGGGTGAAGGCAAGGAGGCCATGAGGGGTCGAGGCTAGGGTGGGGGCTATAGGGTGCTAGGTGTGCCTAGGGCTGGGATGGCCCCACCTGGCCACCAGTCTGCAGGAGGTCATCAGAGGTCATTAGTGATTAACAGTTTTCTACTAAGATAATGACTCTGCCCTCTCCAGGCTCCTACCTGCCCTGCCAGTTTTTGAGGGGCCCTTTTCTAGCCAGGCCCCAAGGTAGACAGGAGCTGGCTTAAGCCCAGGGATAGAAAAGCCACAGAAAAGGAGTGGGACTCTGAGCTTGACTCCTGGCTACATCATCTGTGTGGCTTTGAGTCACACATTTAATCTCTTGGCCTGTTTCTCAATCTGTAAAATAGGGCCAATTAATATTATTTTTCAAAGTTCTTGGAGGATGAGATAGTGTGTGGGGCACTCAGTAATAGTCCAATAAGCACTAACTGACGTTACAAGAGGCATTGCGACCCAGCACGGTTGCGCACGCCAGGAATCCCAGCAACTCCAGAGGCTGAGGCAAGAGGATCAAAAGTTCAAGACCAGGGTTGGGGTTGTGGCTCAGTGGTAGAGCGCTTGCCTAGCATGTGTGAGGCACTGGGTTCAATTCTCAGCACCATATATAAATAAATAAAATAAAGGTCCATTGACAACTAAAAAAAAAAAATTAAAAAAAAAAAGAAAGTTCAAGACTAGCCTGGGAAATTTAGTAAGACTCTGTCTCAAAATAAAATATAAAAAAAAGGCTGGGATGTAGCTAAGTGATAGAGGACCCCTGGGGTCAATTTTCAGTACTGGGGAAAAAGAGAGAGAGAGAGAATATTGCAGAACTCTCTCAGGACTTCACAACTTCCTCCAAGTCCCTGCACTTAGGAGACTTGACCAAACTCTAGCATGGCTTCTATCAAGACAAGGTCCCATCCCTAGGACGACCCCCACCTCCATTAATAAACCTGCCTGAGAAAGCTCAATATGGACACACACCTCACCAGCATGCCTGATGACAGGCCCCTGTCGCCTTTCTTAGAGCATTTGTGAAAAGACACAACTGTAAATATAGTTGGCCTCCTTATCAGAAGGTGCCACATCAGCGACATCAACCAACTGTGGGTCGAAAACATTGTGAAAAAAAATTATATCTCTACTGAACAGGCTTTCCCTCTTGTCATTAAACAATATAGTGGAGATTATATATATATATATTCATTTATGGTACCAGAAATTGAAGCCACAGGTGCTTAACCATTGGACAATACCCCCAGCTCCCCCCCTTTTTTTTTTTTTTTTTTGACATGGTCTCCCTAACTTGCTGAGGCTGGCCTTAAACTTGGCGATCTTCCTACCTTAGCCTCCAGAGTCTCTGAGATTACAGTTATGCACTGCTGGGTCTGGTTTAACAACTATGTAAATAGCATTTATTTTGTACTATTATAAGTCATCCAGAGATAGTTTAGAGTATAAGGGAAGATGCGGGTATGTTATATGCAAATATTATACCATTTTATATATGGGATTTGAACATTCTTGGATTTGGGGATTTGTGCTTTTTCACCTCCCTGAATCCCTGAGCCCAGCTCTCTCTCTTTCTTCTCTCTCCCTTTAAAATCCCCAAATCAGCCAGGTATGGTGGTGCATGTCTGTAATCCCGACTACTTGGGAGGCTGAGGCAGGAGCCTTAGCAACTTAGTGAGGCCCCAAGCAACTCAGTGAAACCCTGTCTCTAGGGGTGTGGCTCAGTGGTTAAGTGCCCCTGAGTTCAACCTCCGGCACCTCCCCCCCAATAAAAAAATCCCCAAATCACCTCTGCACAAATTAGAATGGAGCTCAGTTCTTTCCATTCCTGTCAATAGTTACTGAATAAAATCTGTTTCTAAGCTTCACCTAATGTCTGGCTGTGTTCCCTTTTGACACTGTTAATTCCCATTCCCATCCTCCTGGGCCATAGAACCCTTTCTTTCCACCCACGATGCTCTCAAGGAACAGGAGGGTCAAGTCTGGCAGTCCCCATCTTCTGGGGAATTTCTGGCTAGTCATGAAGAGATGTTTATGTACCAATTTCTTTATTGACAAGCATGATTTCTTAATTTTTACCAAAGTAAGGCACATAAGTACAGAAGGGTCTGTCATAAATGTAATAGTCCTCCCTCTCCTAAATCATGGTCCTAGAAAGGAAATATTTTTAATACTTTCTTTTGGTGGCTGTGGGGGGGAGAGGATTGAACCCAGAGGCGCTCGGTCACCGTGCCACATCCCCAGCCTTTTTTGTCTTTTTTATTTTGAAATAAATGTCTCACTAAGTGGCTTAGGGCCTTGTTAAGTGCCTGAGGCCGGCTTTTGAACTTGTGATCCTTCTGCCTCAGCCTCCTGAGTCCCTGGGATTACAGGCATGCACCACCATGCCCAGTTTATTTTTAATACTCTTAACTTTTTCTCATTTTGATTCAACCCACCTCCCCAGGTCACTATAGTATCACTTTTCAGGCCCTTTATTACTGTCACTAAAGTTACTTTTGTAACTTTTTTGGGGGGGTTGGGGACACTAGGGATTGAACTCAGGGGCACTCGACCACTGAGCCACATCCCCAGCCCTATTTTGTGTTTTATGTAGAGACAGGGTCTCACTGAGTTGCTTAGCACCTCGCTGGTGCTGGGCTGGCTTTGAACTTGCAATTCTCCTGTCTCAGCCTCCCTAAGTGCTGGGATTACAGGCATGCGCCACTGCGCCCGGCTTGTATCAAACATTTTTAAGACTTCAGTTCCTCATGTGCAACTAACTGGGCATATTTTAACCACTCAAAAACCACATGTGGCTAGTAGCTATCATATTGATAAAGATAAAGAATATTTCTATTATAACAGATATTCCAGATCAGTTCTGTCTGGTCCAGAGTTTGAGTCTAGAAATGAAAATATTATCAAGCAAAAACTTAAATAAACTTAAATAGCTCACTTGCTCTTTTTTTTTTTTAATATTTTTTAGTTGTTGAAGGACCTTTATTTTATTCATTTATTATTTATATGTGGTGCTGAGGATTGAACCCAGTGCCTCACGCATGCTAGGCAAGCACTCTACCGCTGAGCTACAGCCCCAGCCCCTTCACTTGCTCTTTTTTTTTTTTTTTTTAAATATTTTTTTAGTTGTAGATGGACATAATGTCTTTATTTTATTGCTTTGTATGTGGTGCTGAGGATCGAACCCAGGGCCTCACGCATGCGAGGCAAGCGCTGTACCACTGAGCTACAATCCCAGCCCCCCTTCACTTGCTCTTAATTGACTTAAAAATCACTATTTTTAGCCGAGCATGGTGGCGCATGCCTGTAATCCCAGCACTTAGGGAGGCTGAGACAGGAGGATCGTGAGTTCAAAGCCAGCCTCAGCAATGGCGAGGTGCTAAGCAACTCAGTGAGACCCTGTCTCTACATAAAACACCAAAAAAAAAATAGGGCTGGGAATGTGGCTCAGTGGTCAAGTACCCCTGAGTTCAATCCCCAGTACCAAAAAAAATCACTATTTTTGGCAGTCACACAGCTAGGCAATGCCTATTAGTCTCCCACTGGCTTTACTGTAGATCACACCTCTGACATGTGGGTTATGATAATGGTTACCCAAGTTACTCTTCAAGGACCCCAGACCACTTTTGCTGTATACACTGACTTCCCTTGGCTTACAGATGTCCTATGGGTGACAAGAGTGGGACAAAAATGCTTGGCATCTCTATCTTCTGTTGTGTCTGTCTCCTTATACCCTTAATCTTTGGGTCAGATTCAACTCAGCTGTGCATATAGACATGTTGATCATTTGATAAATGCTCTGTCCAAAGCTATAATAGGGGGTTAACTTGACCTAGACCTGCCTCATCCTCCTATTACACAGCAAGGGCCCACTGCAGAGCTGAGGCCACCAGGCATGAGTATATTAGAAGCAGGCATGAGGGGCTGGGATTGTAGCTCAGCAGTAGAGCGCTTGCCTCGCATGCGTGAAGCCCTGGGTTCGATCCTCAGCACCACATACAAAGCAATAAAATAAAAACATTGTGTCCATCTACAACTAAAAAATATATTTAAAAGAAAAAAAAAAAAAAAGAAGCAGGCATGAGTATATTAGAAGGGACACTCAAGGGAGAGAGTGGGTCCTCTCAGAGAGGAGGACGGTACACTCCTCTGCTCTCCAGTTTTACTGGGGATCTCAGGGAAGTTTCCAGAGTCTCACTCAGGCCCACCTCTTGACTTTTGACTGATAGAGAGACTGCATAGGATTCAAGGCAACTCTGGGCACTTTGGCCCACGCTGACCGGTTCTAACTGGAACTTGTTCTTACAGATTTTATAGTTAGGGGGCTTGCTCCTAATTATCACATCTCCCTGAATTTTGAAAGCTGTTCCGTGTAAAATTCACAAAGTCCTTCCTTCTGGTAACTCATGTTCTTACTGGCAGGGAGGAGCCTTTGAGGCCTGCATTTCTCCTGCACAAAACAGGCTGTCTGCTGAGAAATGTAGCAAATCCTGTTGGTTTAAGCCAGGAAGTGCTGCAAGGTAAATTGCTTTTTAAAAGAAAGTATGAGCTGGGTGCAGTGGCGCATGCCTGTAATCCCAGCGGCTCAAGAGGATGGCAAATTCAAAGCCGGCCTCAGCAAAAAGCGAGGTGTTAAGCAACTCAGTGAGACCCTGTCTCTAAATAAAATACAATATAGGGCTGGGGATGTGACTCAGTGATCTAGTGCCCCTGAGTTCAATCCGCAGTACCAAAAATAAATGAATAAATAAATAAATAAAAGAAAGCATATGGGTTTAGCACAGTGGACCCAGTTTATAGAATTATCTCATGTTCCTACTGCTCATGTTTGTCTATTACCTATCACTGTCTAAACTTCAAGGTCAAAAACGCCTACCTGCTGCCATCACCAGAAAATTTTTGCCTGTTCCCAGAAAAGACATGAATATTTCTCTCCTTTGCTAGCCTATCCCTCACCTTCACTACCCCTTTCCTGTAGCTGTCACCCCTCTACCCTCTGGATTTGAGAAGCTGATTTGCAAACAAAGCTCTTCTCCGTGTGTGTGTGTGTGTGTGTGTGTGTGTGTGTGTGTGTGTGTGTGTAGATAAACAGAATGCCTTTATTTTATTTGTTCATTTTTATGTGGTGCTAAGGATCGAACCCAGTGCGTCACTCATGCTAGGTAAGTGCTCTGCCACTGAGCTACAGCCCCAGTGCCTCTTTGTTCTTTGGCTACTGAATGAAGTCTTTTTTCTCTCCCTTGAACATTGGTTTGTTCATGGGATAAGCGTCCATACCAGGGTTTGGTAACAGAAAATCTTTTTTCTTTCTAAGGATTATGTAAATATTGTTCAATACACAGTCAAAACTTCACTATGATTACTGATCCTTTGGGATACATTTTTTCATTTTTCTTAGAGTTTCTGATAGCTTTTCCTAATTCCTTGCTCCAGGGTGGCCCACCCTTCCCCTCCTCCTCCCTTGTTGCTACACAGTTACTCTCCCCTGGATGGTATCTTTTGTTTCCTGAACCTCACAACTTCCTCTTTCAGGGCTTACCCCATTCTTCATTTTGTTGGTGCACATCCTCAAGTCACTTCCTAAGAAAGCCGTCATCCTAAGAAATAGGTATACTTTCTAAATAATCGTGTGCCTAAATATGTCTTTATTTCATTCTCACATGTAAGATGGAATTCTAGGCTAAATAACAATTTTCCCTTAGACTCTAGAAGGCATTGGCTATTTTCTTCTGAAATCTGGATGCACAATTTTTCCAGTGAAAAGTCTGATGTCAATTGGTTTTTCTTTAAAAAAAAAAAAAAAGCGAAAGCAAAAGGAAAAATGTGCCAGCAACCTTCATTTAGACTTTTTAAATTTTTATTTTTTGGTACTGGTTCGTACTGGGGATGGAACCCAGGACCTACGCATGCTAGGCAAATACTCCACAACTGAGCTACGCCCCACTTCCCCAACTAGCCTTTTATTGAATCACTGGAAAGTATGCCTGGAATTAAAGAAACATTAGACATTCAAAGAAAAACCCTGCAACATAAAAGGAAAGCACCGAAGTAAACAAACCTGTCATGCACTCTGCGCCCTAACAACCCAAATTTATTCAGGGGCCCCCTCTATACACATCAAGGACCCTGATCCCTCCTGCAAAATCAGCATCAGGAGAGTCTGACTGATTTAAAGTAATTACATACCCCTACCCACAATCGCATCAGGAAAAGGCCGATTCCCTAATTCCAGCCCCTGAGATATGAGGAAAGGAGCTTCTTGGAAAGTTCCTCCTCACTTTTAAAAGAGAAGGAACAAAGCCATGCCGTGTAATGACACATGCTTGTAATCCCAGCAACTTGGGAGGATAAGGCAGTAGAATAGTAAATTCAAGGCTAGGCTCAGCAACTTGGTTAGACCCTGGACACAAAATAAAAAAAAAACATAAAGGACTGGGAATATGCCTCAGTGGTAGAGCACCCTGGGTTCAACACCCAGTACCAGAAAAAAAAGAAAAAAGAAAGAAAGGAAGGAGGGAGGGAGGGAGGAAAAACTAGGAACAGCGACCTCTTTTCCCAGAAGACATAATGATTAAGGACACATCTTACAACTCAGAGGAACCAGCCCCAGGACAACGTCGACATTGACAACATCATGGGTGACTGAGCAAGGCGACAAAGAGCACAGAATAATCAGGGCATCACAAAAGCTGATCAATGGGCCTGGAATCCCACAGATCCCCTTCTGTGGGCTTCCTAGAAGTTGGGTTTCTAGCTCTTTGTAGCCAAAAGTTTTATAAGTATGCGAAATAATAATAATAATAATAATAATAATAATAATAATAATAATAATAATTCTGGAGGAAACAATTTATATAGAAAAAAGAAAAATTTGATATTCCCAGAGAAATTAGAGCAGATATTACTTTCTTAAAATAAAAACAGGGACAAAGAAATAGAGCCCTAGACTGAATTCCTAGAAGTTAAAACGATAATACTCAATTACCAAAAAGTATTGGCACAAAAATATCAAGGAACTATTCCAGAAAATAGAGGCCCCCAAAGTGGGGGTTTCCTGGCGTGGTGGCACACGCCAGTAACCTCAGTGGTTCCGCTTGGGAGGCTGAGGCAGAAGGATGGCAAGTTCAAAGCCAGCCTCAGCAGAAGCAAGGGGCTAAGCAACTCAATGAGATCCTGTCTCTAAACAAAATAGGGCTGAGAATGTGGTTCAGTGTCCCTGATGTGGTCAAGTGGCCCTGTGTTCAATTCCCAGTGCCCTCCTCCCAAAAAAAGTGAGGATGGGGGACAAAATATAACAGACAATATATGAAACTGTGTTACTTCAGGTGAACACATGCTACTATAACATAATGATTCACTGAAGTTGTGTTCTGTAGATGACTTTGTTCTGTGTGTTGGAGGTTGGGATAACAGGATTGAACCTGTGAGAAGTAGAAAGTCTGGTGGTCCATTTTCAAAATATAATATTCAGCTTTAATTGGATACAATTGCAGTCATTTTAATTGTGGCCCTTCCCTTTTACCCGCCCTAATTCTAAAATTAACCAATCGCATAGGTTGTAACCCCAAGCTCCTCCAATCACGAGTGAAGGGCCGCGCTGCTGTGGGTGAAAGACATAAGCAGGCGGACTGCCCACCCTGCTGCACTACCACATTCGGGTAGCTCACCCTTGTGTCAGAAGTAAAGATTTGCCTTGTCCACCCACTTTCGAGCAAGTTGGACTTCTTGCAACCCCTCCTTATTTCTAACAGACACTTTACCACTGAGCTACATGCCCAGCCCTTTTAAATTTCTTTGAGACAGGGTCCCGCTAAGTTGCTGAGGCTGGTCTTGAACTTGCAATCCTCCTACCTCAGCCTCACAAGTTGCTGATATTGCAGGTGTGTGCCACAGAGCCAGCTGATTACTTCTCTTTAATGGACCATGTCCAGGTTGAGTGTGGTGGCTAGCGAAGTGGCTTTGTTTGTCACATCATTTAGGGACCCTAGTCCCTTCGTAGTTACTGCTCTGCCATCTACTAGGGCCCTGCTGTCATCCTTGTGTTTGGATATAAGGGGAAAGTGAGTATACAGGAGGCCCAACCTCTTAAGGCCTAAGCCTGGAAGTCACAGATCATTTCCATCACATGCTATTGGTGAAAACTTAGTCACCTGACCACAGCTCCCTGCACGGGAGGCTGGGAAATGTAGTTCATCATGTCCTCAAAGAGAAAAGATATTTGGAATTTGGTGAACAATGAGTAGTAAGAACCACAGAGAAGCCGCGTGGTTGCGCATGCCTGTAATCCCAGCACTTTGGGAGGCTGAGACAGGGAAATCACCATTCAAAGCCAGCCTTAGCAATGGTGAGGCACTAAGCAACTCAGTGAGACCCTGTCTCTACATAAAACACAAAAAACAGGGCTGGGGATGTGGCTCAGTGGTCAAGTGCCCCTGAGTTCAATCTCCAGTACCAAAAAAAAAAAAAAAAAAAACCCACAAAATAGGGCTGGGGATGTGGCTCAGTGGTCAAGTACTGCTGAGTTCAATCCCTGGTACCAAAAAAAAAAGAACCACAGAGACCCAAAAGCCAACCCATAATATTGCCAGGAAGAGAGAATTGAAAAAGAGAAGGGGAGAATAATCACAGAAATATTACAAGACAGCCTCACTCTGCTGAAATCAAGCATCCTCCAGCTGAAAAGCAGGTGCCTACCCAATGAACCCATGTCTAAGGTAAAAAGAGCCCTCCCGTACCGTTTGGGCCTCTCTCTAAAGCTAAGGCAGTTCCCCAGCGGTTTCCTGCAGGAGAGAACAAAGCCTGGCCGCTCAGGTCATTACATCAAAAAAGATCACCACTGAACCACGAATGCTTATCTGTCACGCCAGTTTTGAAGTGACCAATCCATACCCCACCACACATTCATAGTGGGCTCTATAAATTCCATGCCCCGCGTCCCCTCTTCCCTTCTCTCCTCCTTCCTTCTCCTGGGCGCCCACCTGCACAGACCCCCACCATGAATAAAGATCCCTTGGCTATGTGGAGCGTGGTGCCTCTGGTTCAGAGCGAACCCCACATTTTTAATCTTTCATTGGTTCATTGGCCGGGAATGAGGGTAAGCCTCCTATAAAGGCTCCTCATTCCTGAACTCAGAACCACACCTCCAATAGCCTGGCCCATTCTCTCGATCGCCACTTCTCCACATCCACCACGAACTTCATTCCCACCATGAACTTCATTCGGTGAGTTTCCCTTCATGGTTACGGTGGACTTCCAGAATCTCCACCCCACTTTCTTAGATTCTCCATCCCTCAGGCCCTTTTACCTTCTTACCCCCTCCCTCCTTTCCTTTTAGCTCAAATTCTGCCGGCTGGGAAGTAACCTGATCCCTCTCTGTTCACCTCCATCAGCCCGGATCAAATTTTCTGACTCCTCCGGGAGGGGTCCCCAAAAATCCTGGCATGCTAGGTTGATCCGGGCCTTATAGTCTCTCCAGGAGAGGCTGGACCCAGACGACTCGGGTGACGACTTGACTCGCCTGTTTAGGTCCTTATCCGCTATTTGCTCCTGCCTTGCTGGGGACGCCCACAAGTCATGCAGCAGATTTTAGGTAGCAGGACGGGGTCAAACTCTCCTCCCAGCAGATTCCCCCTTACATTGCCTTCTTAAAAATCTTTCCACTCTTGGTCTCTTTCCTGATATTAAACCAAAAGAACTTATAAAACTTTGTACCCAGGATTGGCTCGCCTACTCAGAGATTTATGCAACTTGTATGAGCAATCGAAAGAATGAGCAGAGATCTATCTCTACATTCTGGCTTTTTTCCTTTCACTCTCCAATTCCTCCTGATCTCTCCTGCTGGCACCCTTCCCCCACAGACTTCGGCGGAGGAGGCCCCCCCCCATTGCTTTCTTCCCTAGATGCAAGACTCCAATCGCAAGTTTCTCAGCTATCTGCCCCCTCCCCGCTTATTTACACCTCCCTCCACCTCCAGCTTCTCCCTCCCCTTGCAAGCTGTATTTTAAGAAATCTTAGCCAGGCGCAGTGGCTCAAGCCTATAATCCCAGCACTTAGGGAGGCTGAGACAGGAGAATTGAGAGTTCAAAGCCAGCCTCAGCAACAGCGAGGTGCTAAACAACTCAGTGAGACCCTGTCTCTACATAAAACACAAAATAGGGCTGGGGATGTGGCTCAGTGGTCGAGTACCCCTGAGTTCAATCCCCAGTACCAAAAAAAAAAAAAAGAAATCCTGACAAACTTTAGCCTCTTTTCCTTAAATAAAAATACACAATACGATGTCCCAGCCCACAGCAATTAAGCTCAACAGAGCCGGCTATTCACCC
>PVHX01016867.1:0-41853 GCA_004024805.1 Geosciurus inauris
AGGGGTGTTTATTGCTACTAGATTGTCTGGTCTTTCTAGGCCTAAAATAAAATATGCAATAATAATAACATAAAGGCAGGAGAAGGTTTATTAGAGTTAAAATTCTGTAAGGTCCAAGCAATGTCAGGGAAGTGGTGAAGGCACCTCGGTGTTTGCCTAACCTCTTTTCCCCACAGAAAGTATTCTGGTTTTCAAGATCACCTGAAATAGTAGAATTAGATTATTACATTTTAACTCATTTGCTTTATTCTACCACGTGCACATAAGCATGCACATGTATACACACACACACACACACACACACATACACACACCATTCTCAGAATAATAATATATGCAATGTGGTTATAAAATATTAATAATTTTGGATTTCTTAAGCATTCCAATTAGAAATCGAATGAGGTTGAAATTGGCAAACTAACCACCTGGGATTTGAGATTCTATTCAAGCAGAATGAAAGAACGGTAAGGAATTCGAGCCAGAAACAGTAAACATAAAAAATAAAATAAAATAAAAAATATAAAAGTTTTAGAGAATTTTGTACATCTTTTTTTGTTTGTTTGCTTTTGTGGTACTTGAGATTGAGCTCAGGGGCACTCTACCACTGAATGACACTCCTAGCCATTTTAAAAGTTTATTGGTAACAGGAGGTCTCACTAATTTGCTTAAGCTGTCCTCAAACTTGCACTCCTCCTGCCTCAGCCTCCTGAGTCACTGGGAATACAGTTGTGTGCTACTGTGCCCAGCTGTTCATCATTTTTTAAGTCTTTATTTCTCTTCCGTAGTTCTATCTTCCAGTTTCCAACATAAGGCATTTATTCCTGTAAACTCAGCCAAAAGTTTACAAGCAGAATCTTCCAGATAACATGGGAGGTCCAAATCAACACAAAAGAGAATTAAAATTATTTTTTAGTATGTTTAAGTAAATATATAAACCCAAACTTATTGGTGTTTAAATGTCTATTGCTTCTCATATGTCTATTTAAAAAAAAAATCAAGATGGGTGAAGTGGTACATGCCTGTAATCCCAGCTACTCTGGAGACTGAGGCAGAAAGATCTCAAATTCAAGGCTGGTCTGGGGAACTTAATAAGCCCCTGTCTCAAAATAAAATAAAAAGGACTGGGTGGCTAGGGTTGTGGCTCAATGGTAGAGCACTTGCCTAGCATGTGTGAGGCACTGGGTTCCACTCTCAGCCTCACATAAAAATAAATAAAATAAAAGTATTGTGTCCATGTACAACTAAAACATTTTTTTTGAAAAAACAAAAAACGAACAAACAAAAGGACTGGGGATAGTGCTCAGTGGTAAAGCACCCATGGGTTAAATCCCCGGTACTAATAGATGATAGATAAACAGATAGATAGATTGATTGATTTTGAGATAGAATCTAATTATGTTACCCAGGCTGGCCTTGAACTCCTGGGCCCAAGTGATCTGTCTGTCTCAGCTTCCAGAGTAGCTGGAAATACAGGTGCACACCACCACACCTGGCTTACAGAAGTAAGCCTAACTTATTTTTAAAGAATTTAGAAAGACAAGGTGATGGAGTCCATAACCTTTGTCTCCTTGAACAAGAAGAAACTTTTCTCAGAAGGCTTGGGGCAGGAATTGCACACTGTTCAAAAGCCCTTAATTTTAACATTGATTCAGTTTCACCAAAATCAAAGTACACAGCTGGCTTATGAAATCATTAGAAAGTTTAAATCAAAGTTGTGCCTAATGAAAAGAGCATTTCTCTCTTGGCTGTATGAAATATCAGTCTTCAAGTATATGTTGTGGCTTAGTATTCTCTATTTGAGTTTTTTGTCTTGCATACCTGTAAGTTTTGCAAAGTAGTTCTAACTGGGCATCTTTCCATAGTGACATCCGCCTTCTGTAAGCCTTTGTGCTTTTATTCCATAACTTCTAAATAAATGTTCTTGGCCATTGAGCTGAAACTTTGAAATTTTTTTCCTGTGAGGAAGCTCAAAGTTTGATGAGAAAACAACTGCAAAAATATAACAAAACATCTGTGTAAGTAGCACAGTATCCTGTCTCATAAATTCAGGATCAGAAACAATCAGAATCCTTTCCTTTTATTTCCCCTTTCTTTGTCTGTAAAAAACCAAACATTTAGAAGAATTTAAAAGAAGAGAAGAGAGAGTCATCAGCCCAATTCTGCAATGCCTGAGGCTCAACTTGCAGAGTAGCTTTACTTCTTTTGGAGGATTCTTTGTAGTCAGTCAGGAATAAGGATGGATGGATGGATATAAGAAACCATGATTTTTTTTTTCATTTTATTTTGCAATGAGGGAAAGGAACCTGATGCATTTTATATGTACCTGGTGCTAGGTGTATTTATATTTGTTGGTTCTTAAAATCAGAAATAACGAGTAAGTGCAAATTCAAAGCCAAAATCACATATCTTGAAGTAGTATTGAGTACCATACCTCTTTGAAATCCTGTTTGCTAGTAGATTGATCATAAATTGGGGCTGGGATTGTGGCTCAGTGGTAGAGTGCTTGCCTCATATGCATGAGGCACTCGGTTCGATGTTCAGCACCACATAAAAATAAATAAAGATATTGTGTCCATCTACAACTAAAAAAAAATTTTTTAAATTAAGTGCTCAATGTTGTAGTCAATACAAATGCATTTGTATTTATTGCACAAAGTAAAGTAATTGTTATAATTTTACTTTTTAAAAAAACATAATCACATTTGGGGCTGGGGTTCTGGCGCAGTGGTAGCGTGCTCGCCTAGCACGAGTGAGGCACTGGGTTCGATCCTCAGCACCACATAAAAATAAAATAAAGATATTCTGTCCACCTGCAACTAAAAAATAAATATTTAAAAAAATTTAAAATAAATAAATAAATAAATAAACAAACATAATCACATTTGATTCAAGCAGCATGTAATTGTATACCTACAGGAAAATTCAAATAAATAGAGTAAAAACATTGGCACAAGGAGAGTTGTATTAAATGGCAAGTTTCATCTTGAAAAGCTATTTGTCTGCCTCATTTTCATTTCCTGTGCTAAAAAATACTTCCTGAGAGCCTCCTCTGTGCCAGGCTATGCTCTGAACTCTGGAAAACAGAGTGAGACACTGTCCCTGTTCTTAGTAGAGCCCCCTGGCAGGGCATAGAGGTAATTGACAGGTGAACAGCAGATAAGCTAGCTTTATCTATCTATCTATCTATCTATCTATCTATCTATCTATCTATCTATCTATCTATTTTAGTTGTTGATGGACCTTTATTTTTATTTATTTATATGCAGTGCTGAAAATTGAACCCAGTGCCTGACACATACTAAGCAAGTGCTCTGCCACTAAGCTACAACCCCGCCCAGATAAACTAGCTTTTAAGAGTGATAGTGCTAAAAGAAAGTAAACCAGAGCTAAGAGACTAGAGTGGTTCAAGTGGAAGAGCATAAGGGGTTACTTTTTCTAAGTTGATTTTTTTTTTGGAGAGATAAAGCTTTTTAAATTTTATTTGTTCTTTTTAGTTATACATGACAGTAGAATATATTTTGACATATTATACATACACGGAGTATACCGTTCCATTCTTTTTTTTTATATATTTTTTTAGTTGTTGATGGATCTTTATTTTATTCATTTATTATTTATATGTGGTGCTGAGAACTGAACCCAGTGCCTCATGCGTGCTAGGCAAGCGCTCTGCCACTGAGCTACAGCCCCAGCCCCTACCTTTCCATTCTTGTGGTTGTATATGATGTGAAGTTACACTGGTCATGTATTCACATGCAAACAGGAAAGTTATGTTGATTCATTCTACTCCCTTTCCTATTTCCATCCTCCCTCCCTTCCCTTCATTCCCTTTTGTCTAATCCAAAGAACTTCTATTCTTCCCTCCCTGCCACTCATTATTGTGCATTAGCATTCACATATCAGAGCAAACATTTGGCCTCTGGTTTTGAGGATTAGCTTATTTCATTTAGCATGATGGTCTCTAGATCCATCCATTTACTGGCAAATGCCAAAATTTCATTATTCTTTATGGCTGAGTAATATTTCATCATATATATATGATATATATACACACACATACATAGATTTTTCTGGGATAAAGCTTATTAAACAAAAGTGTATATCATGTCCCTTTGTGCCTAGTGCAGTTTTGGGCACTGGGCATAGAAAGTAATGAACATAGAAGATAAAGTCTCTTCTCTCAAGAAACTTAAGACATTCTACTGATGCAGCTGACAATATGACAAATAAATATGTAATATGTGGCATTACATTTACTGTGAGGCCCCAGGGAGTGCTGAGAATTGGTGAGGGTTACAGAATGTTCTAGGTAGCAAGCAGAAGCCAGGTTGCAACAACTATACATTCTTCTGTTAACTTAAAAAAAATTTTAATGTGCTTATTATTATTTATTTATTTGTTTATTTGTTTGTTTTTAGTTGTAGATGGACACAATACCTTTATTTTATTTATTGATTTTTATGTGGTGCTGAGGATTGAACCCAGTGCCTCACACATGTGAGACAAGTACTCTACCACTAAGCCACAACCCCAGCCCCTCTTTTGTTAACTTTTTAAAAGTGGTGCACATTATTTATTCAGAATGGTGGGTTTCATGGTGGCATAATCTTTTTTTTTTTTGGTACCGAGTATTGAACTCAGGTGTACTTGACCACTGAGCCACATCCCAGCCCTATTTTGTGTTTTATGTAGAGACAGGGTCTCACTGAGTTGCTGAGCACCTCACGGTTGCTATGGCTGACTTTGAACTCACAGTTCTCCTGTCTCAGCCTCCCAAAGTGCTAGGATTACAGGCGTGAGCCACTGCGCCCGGCTGTGATTTCACATTCTAAATAAATATTAATTTTATACTTTATTTTTTTAAATATCTTTATTTTATTTATTTATTTTTATGTGGTGCTGAGGATCAAACCCAGTAATTCACACATGCAAGGCAAGCGCTCTACCACTGAGGCACAATCCCAGCCCTATACTTTATTTTTATTTTTTTTTTAAGTATTTTTTTTTAGTTGTAGATGGACACAATGTCTTTATTTTATTGCTTTGTATGTGGTGCTGAGGATCGAACCCAGGGCCTCACGCATGCGAGGCAAGCGCTCTACTGCTGAGCTACAATCCCAGACCTATGCTTTATTTTTAAATTTAACTTTTATATTTTATTTCTTAAAGACGTCCCTACCCTCAAATTGTATGAACTTTAGGCCCCATAAATCCTTGAATGTCCATAAGATATTTGGTGGTAATAAGTGTTATAAAGAAAAATAGTCTTGATGAAGCAGACGGAGTGAAATAATTGGTGATGAGATACTGTTTATATAAGGTGATCAGCAAAGGCTACTCTGATAAGATGACATTAGTGCTGAGGCCTGACTAGAACTCTTGGAAAGAGTCAGTACAACGGCCCTGTGGCATACGTATGTGAATTCTTCTGTATACTTGTTATATGAAGGGAATTTCCTAAATTGATTCTTTTTAATATCTTGTATCAACAAAATCAAGGAGCAATTATACTAATAAATGCATGTACTCATTAAGCAATCACTTCATAAGAAAGGCAAAGGGTGAATTTTTATGCAAACAAGTTCATTTTCTTCAGATGAATCTGTCATTTAGGATTAAGCAAAGACTACAAGTTGACTCATACCACCACACTTGGTCTTTCACAGTGATACTCCTAAAGTGCTAGAATAATTAAATTCTTTCTATTTCAGTGGTCCTTTCTAGCACGCAGAGAATCAGAGCAACCCTTTTTATACCTTCTGCAATTCGTGTGGTTTGCATTGCCCAAAGACAAAGGAGGCCTGGGCAGGAAGAATCTTCCTGTTGGTAACTGTTAGCCCTATTTTTACAGTAAACACATCCATTTAATGAAAACAGACAGTGTTGGTGCATTGAGTGTTATTTTAAGGGAAACAACACAGAAAGGCAGTGGGGGATAGGTCAAAAGCTTACTAAACAACCTGAAATTAATAATAATATGCTTTATGAAAAAAATTTAAACCCCTATATCCTGTTTCTTTCCTGTCTACCTTCTATACAGAAATACTCACTGGAGACAGGCATTATGAATTTAACTGGACTGCAAGCTTACCTGGGGCAGAAGGTAGAGACTAAGTTCTATTTACTTTTGGATCTTCAGAGTCAAACACATGGTATCACACCATACATATTTGTGCAATTAAAAATTAATGTTGGGGCTGGGCGCGGTGGCTCATGCCTATAATCCCTGCACTTTGGGAGGCTGAGACAGGAGAATCGTGAGTTCAAAGCCAGCCTCAGCAAGGGCAAGATACTAAGCAACTCAGTGAGACCCTGTCTCTACATAAAACACAAAATAGGGCTGGGGATGTGGCTCAGTGGTCAAATATCCCTGAGTTCAATCCCCAGTACCAAAAAAAAAATTAATGTTGGGTACTGGGGTTGTGGCTCAGTGGTTGAGTGCTGCCTCGCATGTGTGAGGCACTGGGTTTGATCCTCAGCACCACATAAAATAAATAAAGATATTGTGTACATCTACAACTAAAAAAAAAAAAAATTAATGTTGGGCCAGCTGCAGTGGCACATGCCTGTAATCCCAGCAGTTTGGAGGTTGAGGCAGGAGGACGGTGAGTTCAAAGCCAGCCTCAATAAAAGCAAAGTGCTAAGCAAATCAGTGAGACCCTGTCTCTAAATAAAATACAAAATAGGGCTGGGGATTGGCTTAGTTGTTCAATCCTGGTATCCACCCCATACCCCAAAAAAATTAATGTTGGGGCTGGGGTTGTAGCTCAGTGGTAGAGCACTTGCCTAACGTGTGAGACACTGGGTTAGATCCTTAGCACCACACAAAAACAAACAAACAAACAAATAAATAAAATAAAGGTATTGTATCCATCTATAACTGAAAAAAGTTAAATTAATGGTAAGGGAGAGGCGAGAGAGTGGGAGGGTAAAGGAATCATGACCTGAAGTTGAATTTCATGAATGTATGATTTTGCCCTGATGAACCCAACTTCTATGCATAACTAAAATACTCTAATAAAAAAAAAAAATCTACCACCCGACATGAAGGAGGAGTTAAACACCCAATTGGCAAAATTTGCTGAAGGAGGACCCCAATTCTCCAGACAACCACAAAACAGCAATCACTTTGGAGAGGGCACTCTTCCCTTTGTTCTCTGCGCAGGCCCAGCCCACTGTCTCCCTTGAGAGTGCTGCTTGGTCCTCACTCTACTTTACACTCTTCTCACTTCACTTCCACGTTACCTTCACTTATAATAAAATAATTCTCTTGCATGAAAAAAATAGTGTTAAGCTAGACAGGGAAAAAGGGGGAAAAGGTGACAATAGCAACCATGATGTTTATACACTGCCTGGAAATATTTGAGTTCAATTTTTTATTTTTTTATTTTTATGATGCTGGGGATTAAACTCAGGGCCTTGTGCATGTGAGGCAAGCACTCTACCAACTGAGGTATATCCCTAGCCCTTGAGTTCACTTTTATATGTAGGTTTCTCATTGTTTTTCTAGAACCGGCCTATGAAAATCCCATGAAGAATGAGATGAAGAATTCCCAGGCCCAGTTATGTGGTCACAGAAAATGAGAGCCTGCCCGATTGTGGGCATCACAAGAATTCCAAGGCCTAGAACCTGTAAGGCATGACTCACTTGCTCTCAGAATGATCCCTTTCTATATGGTGGTATAAGTTGTGTCTGAGCTGGGAAACTAGAAGGCAGGGGCCTGTCATTATCTGCTCCTTTGGCTTGGTAGATATTTCACTCTGCAGAAATGGCAAGAAATGCAAACCATTTGTGTACTCTGGTAGATACAAGGAAGGCAGTGGAAAGCCACATTCACCCTCCTGCATCTATATCTTGCTTATATTCTTTGCTCTGCTTCTGGGTTCATCCAGAATTAGGAAAAAACAACTTGAATGGAACCAAGTTTTTATTCTCTTCATTTTCGAAACTCAGACTAGATTTCAGTTCTCAGCTTACATATATTGTTCAGCTGTTTTTATAATAAACACACACGTTTAATAAAAGGTGACGATTTGTGCACAGTATTATTTAAAGAGAAGCTATAGAAACATGTTTCTTCCACAAAGAACTCTCTAGTGAGGGAGATGAAAAGAATAAAAGCTATTACCATCCAAAGCAATGTCGAAGTCGTGGGGTCTGAGACCTATAGTAGAACCAGAGGACATTTACTCCATTTAATATGCCAGTGTAGAAATCAGCTTTTGCAAATTATATTTTTTGTAGAATTTTAAATGTAACAAAAGACTATCCAGTATGCCATTATTTGATTATCTAAACTAGACTTTATTACCATATCACTATACTATGCACATGTCTTTTGAGGTCAGGGTAGAAGACCAGAATACTTAAATTTCTTAGTGGTTCATGTGATGGCTTGTCACCCGCGACCTGCGTGGGGATGGAATAAGTAACCCCAGGAGGTGTGCCAGCTGGAAATAAAAACTCTGAAAAAGTAATATCAAGAAATAAAGCAGCTGGGCACGGTGGCGCAAGCCTGTAATCCCAGCACTTAGGGAGGCTGAGACAGGAGAATCGCGAATTCAAAGCCAGCCTCAGCAACGGGGAGGCGCTAAGCAACTCAGTGAGACCCTGTCTCTACATAAAACACAAAATATGGCTGGGGATGTGGCTCAGTGGTCGAGTGCCCCTGAGTTCAATCTCCAGTACAGAAGGAAGGAAGGAAGGAAAAGAGGGAGGGAGGGAGGGAAGGAAAAGAAAAGAAATAAAGCAAAAGACAGGTAAATAGTTTTTAAAGCAGGGCTTGACCAGTGAAAGAGACCTGATGGGTCTGATCCTAACAAAGGAAAAAGCCCGCAAATGCTTTTTTTGAGGGGTGGGGGTGGTAGGGTACTGGGGATTGAACTCAGGGGCACTCGACCACTGAGCCACATCCCCAGCCCTATTTTGTACTTTTTAAATTTAGAGACAGGGTCTTACTGAGTTGCTTAGCGCCTCATTGTTGCTGAGGCTTGCTTTGAACTCCTGCTTCAGCCTCCCTAGCTGTGCCTGGCATGCAAATACTTTATTTGAAGTGAAACACACCAAAGGAATTTATGGTGAGGAGGGTTTCTTCAAGGTAAACAAGAAGCTAGAAGCTGTGGGGAACTTGGCCTGCTTGAAGACTTATCACTTGCACAGTAATTCTTCCTCCTCCAGGCAGCTGATGCCTCAAGGCTAGTTAGGCTACTGGTATCTCTTTCACCTCAGGGTAACAGGAATCTGAATTCAAAGCTATGGAACCCCTAAATTCCACCCCAGGCATGGAATCCACCAGCATTAACAATGGCTGCCTGCAAATCAAATGAGCTTGTCTTTCTACACCTTCTCAGGGAATGATTCCCAGGTGCGGTATGTACATCAAGGAGAACAAATCATGAATGTGGTAAACTTTTTTTTTTTTTTTTTTTTTCAGTACTAACAACTGAACCCAGGGATTCTACCACTGAGCTCTAGCTCCATCCCTTTTTATTTTAAGGCAGGGTCTCACTAAGTCACCCAGGCTAGCCCAGGCTGTGATCCTCCTGCCTTAGCCTCCCAAGTAGTTGGTATTACAGACGTGCACCACAAGAAGTGTATACCTGGCAAATTAAAAAAAAAGAAAAAGAAAAACAGAATTCCATCTAATAAGTGTAGAAAGAATGATATACTATTACCATTTTCCCACTTTAATGAAAAGCAGTGATTATCAATAGCTACATCATTAAGTAAGAGGATATTGGGGAACTTTACAATGATGAATCAGGTTGACAACATTTATTTATTTTTTAGGGCTGAGGATTGAACCCAAGGCACAGGATAAGCACGTGCTTTCCCAGGCTGATATTTGAACTCACTAATTTTAATATTTCAAAGACACAGTCATTATGTGCCTACTGATGTGATGCAATAAGAACACAGTACTACATATGAATTATTCCTCCCAAAATATTTTGTGTAAATCTTATTAACCCTCTAAAACTAATTTTCAGGTTGTATGAAATACAGAGGACTGAGGAACAGGTTAAATGACATTCATGATACAATCAGCAAAATCTAGAATGTAACAAATTCTATAGGAAAAATGGTTCTATTTTATCAAGAAATAAATGGAAGAAAAACAGAAGATCCAATAGACTAGAAGAAATTTAAGAGCCACGTCAACTTGTAATGTGTGAAAATCATGTAGACCCTGGTTTGATACACACAAAACTTAATGAATTGAATAAAAATGCAGCCATATGCTCTAAAATAATTCCCTGAGGGCTCTGGAAAAGTAACATGTAGACAAAACAAGATGTACTTTGCTGATAGATGTGGAAGATATTCAGAGATGAGTAAGTTGTAGGGTGGAGGAAATACTATTTATATTATTTATACTTTTGACATAGCTAAAAATTTCCATAATAAAAAAGGAAAAGCTGGCGCAGTGGTGCACGCCTATAATCCCAGCACTTAGGGAGGCTGAGACAGGAGAATCACGAGTTCAAAGCCAGCCTCAGCAATGGCAAGGCACTAAGCAACTCAGTGAGACCCTGTCTCTACATAAAACAAAATAGGGCTGGGGCTGGGGCTCAGTGGTCGAGTGTCCCTGAGTTCAATCTCCAGTACCAAAAAAAAAAAAGAGAAAATAAAATTTGCAGGATTCTCAGCTGTTCCTTTGCGAATTCTTTCCAAAAATCTATGAATAATTTATTAGTAATATCTTTACAGTACTTCATCTGATTTCTTTCCTTTAGGGCCCTTGAGATTTTCTCAAAATTCCTCATGGCTCTTTCAAGTGAATTACTGCTGCTTTTGTGTTTTTTGATTACTGTGGCAGAATTATCTCTTCTGGAATTTTTCTATGCCTTGTAGTCAGTTATGCTCCACAGGTGCGGATTAAAGCACTCCTCCCAGTAGGAGGCGCTGTCGTCAAATATGTCTAACAGACATGTTGGCCTGTCTGTTCCAGCCTATTTTCCAGGTCTTCCTACACTGCTCCAGTGTCCACACTGCTTTCTTGTGCCGTCCTCTGCATCATAGCGAATTTCTCCAGCTAATTTGCTTCTGGAATGATTTTCCTCCTCTTTGCTGCCAAAGTTGTTTGGGCCAGCATTACCTCCACCCTACAACTTACTCATCTCAACTGCTTTTGGTTTTTCCCCCCTCCTTCTTTAATGGGTTCTTAAGCTCCTTTAAATACTGTATATGATGCCTCATAGGGAAGGAGCTTCATATTCTAATTTCATTGCCTTGTTATTATTGTTGTGCCTGTTTCTGTAGTGTGTATTCTGAACAGGGTAATATCAGAATTTGTGGGGTGTGGGGCATGATGCTAAACTGCAATTTTGGGTTTTGTTTTTTGTTCTTTGTTTTTTTAATACCAGAGATTGAACCCTGGGGCTCTTAACCACTAAGCCACATCCTCAGACCTTTTTTGTATTTTATTTAGAGACAGGGTCTCACTGAGTTGCTTAGTGCCTCACTGAGTTGTTGAGGCTGGCTTTGAACTTGGGATTTTCCTGTCTCAGCCTCCCAAGCTGCTGAGATGACTGGCATGGGCCACAGCACCTGGCCTTGGGGGGTTCCTTTTTTTTTTTTTTTTTTGGTACTGGAGACTGAACTCAGGGGCATTTGACCACTGAGCCACATCTCCAGCCCTATTTTGTGTTTTATGTAGAGACAGGGTCTCACTGAGTTGTTCAGCGCCTCGCCGTTGCTGAGGTTGGCTTTGAACTCGCGATTCTCCTGTCTCAGGAGATTACAGGCTTGAGCCACTGCGCCCGGCTGGGGGGTTCCTTTTTGAGGAAAAGAATACCATATTAAAAACACAAAATTGGGCTGGGGTTGTGGCTCAGTGGCAGAGCGCTTGCCTCACACATGTGAGGCACTGGGTTTGATCCTCAGCACCACATAAAAATAAATAAACAAAATAAAGATATTGTGTCCATCTTTAAAAAATATTTTTTAAAAACCACAAAATTAAGTAGGGAAATGAATATAATAGATGAATAAGTCACAATAAAGATAAATACCACACAACAAAACAAAATCCAGAAAAAAGTCCCCCTCCCCCCTTTTTATGCTGGGAATTGAACTTAAGATCTCTAGTATGCTCTAGCTCCACTACTGAACAACACAGTTGATTAACTGCCAGGAATATCTCTATAATAATTTTTTCTGTCTTTTTTTTTTTTATATGTATTAGGAATTGAACCCAGGGGGGCTTTTCCACTAAGTCACATCCCCAACCCTTTTTATTTCTTTTTTATTTTGAGATAGAGTCTTGTTAAATTGCTTAGGGTCTCGCTAAGTTGCTAAGACTGGCTTTGAACTTGTGAGCCTCCTGCCTCAGCCTCCCAAGCCAGTGGATTACAGGCATGTGCCACCATACCTTGCTACATTTTTCTACATTTTGTTCAGTATAGTCTTTAATCACTCTTCATACACAATAATTTTTAAATATTTTCTGCAGAGAGGATATAAAAATAATATTACCAGGGCCCACGCCAGAGGTTTCTGGGTTTCCAACTAACTGGATTTGGTTGCCTGACTACATCAGAAATAAGAGAACAACAATGTAAAAAGGAAATATGAATTTAATCACAGTTTGGCCAAAACTGGGAAGTCAACTAATCTGTCTTCATCCAACTTAAAGAAATGTTACAATTTATAGAAACAAAAGTCAGGAAATATACATATGTTTATATAGCCAGGCTGTGCTTACCAGAAATATGTTATAATTCCAGTTTTTCAACTTTTGTGGATGCCTGCCAGGGCTTGGAGGACAGTTTCTCAGCTTCCATTCTCAGCATGAGAAAGCTGAGATGGAAACAAGGAAATGTGGAAGAAAAAACCAATTTAGGGCTTTTAATTTCAGAGGGGGCCCCTTTACAATAATTCAATATTTCTACTGAAATAGTTAGAATTCCTCCATTTTTTAGAGGAATGTTTTTTATTGTTGGTTGCTTAGAAAACTGTCTACTTGGAGATGAGAAGTAAATGTGATTTTTCCTCCTTACAACTCTACACATCTGTGATTACTTTTTAATATCAAGTGTGCATGGCCATGGAACATAAATCAAACAAATTCCCTAGTATTACAGTTGCAGGCATTTAAAAATACCATTTGGTTCTAGAAATGTGATATACTGAAACAATGGAAATGTCTTTTTCTTTTTTTTCCCCTTCTTTGTGCTGTTGAGGATCAAACCCAGGGTCTTGTGCATGCTAGGGAAACACTACCACTGAGCTACACTCCCAACCTTGGGAATTCTGGTTTTTAACATGCAGTTTTTAGCCATAATATTAAAGTTTTGTTTATCAGAGTAGCTATATGAAGTATAATTGAATAGCAGCAAAACACTGAATTTGTTTGGATATTCTAAGAAATGGAGCTAAGAAAATGGTGTTGTTAATAGTTGAAAACGTAATGCATTTGTACCATCAAGATACTGTCAGTGAGCTGGGTATGGTTGCGCATGCCTATAATCCCAGCAGCTGGGGAGGGTGAGGCAGGAGGATCTTGAGTTCAAAGCCAGCCTCAGCAACTTAGTGAGTCCTTAAAGCAAGTGAGACCATCTCTAAATAAGGTACAAAATAGGGCTGGGGATGTGGCTCAGTGGCTGAGTGCCCTGAGTTCATTCCCTAGTACAAAAAACAAAAAACAAAAAAACTGTCAGTGTACTCCAATGTCTTGGAATAATATGAGTACCTTTTCATTCAAGCTTTTGTCATAATTACCTTTTGTCATAATTACCTTTTGTTACACAAGCACAATATTTTCCTAGCACTTTTCAAGTTCTCATCATTCTAGTTCCTCAACAGGCTTTTTTCATTTTTTTTTAACCCAATGTCCAAAAAACTGGAATGCTAAAAGGTTCAATCTGGGCCCTCTTATCTTCACTGTAGTATAATTCCTCTAGGAAAGCTTATCTAATGCTATGGCTTTAAATATCTTATATATACTTCTAATAACTCCCTAATTTGTGTCTCCAACCCTGCTTTCTGCCTTTCATTCCAAACTCACAGATTAACTGTCTGCTGGCATCTCTCCCTAAGTGTCTATTATTTCAAAGTAAATGTCCAAAATAAAATACCATTACTCTGGATTAATTGTTCTTAATATAAGACAGAGGGAAGTAATCACTTAGTGTTTGGAAATGTAGATGGGATTTTTCATTGCCACAGTGACAAGAGTGCTACTTTTATTTCATCTGAAACCTCTTTTTTTCTCAGCATCGTGCATGTGAATTTCATCAACCTCAATGCATGCAGATCTAGTACAATATTGCATCATTTAATTATGCCACAATTTAGTTAACCATCCTTTTGGAGTAGATATTTAGTTGATTTTTAAGTTGTTTGCATTTACACATCATGCTGCTATGAATATTCTTGAATACATTTTCTTGTGAGAGGTTAGAAATTTCCCCAGAATATATTCTGAAGAGTGGACTTGCTAACCCTCAGCAATGCACATCTTTTTTCTTTTTGGTACTGGAGATTGAACTCAGGGGCACTTGACCACTGAGCCACATCCCCAGCCCTATTTTGTGTTTTACGTAGAGACAGTCTCAGGGTCTCACTGAGTTGCTTAGCGCCTCGCATTGCTGAGGCTGGCTTTGAACTCGTGATTCTCCTGTCTCAGCCTCCATAAGTGCCGAGATTACAGGCTTGCACCACCGCACCCGGCTTAGCAATGCACATCTTATATATTAGCAGGTATTATCAAATTGTACTCTAAAATGATTATACTAAATGTATACTGAGAAAGATGGTCTTTTGGTTCATATATATATCTTTTTGTGGGGAGGGATTGAACTCAGGGGCGCTCAATCACCGAGCCACATCCTAGCCCTATTTTGTGTTTTTTATGTAGAGACAGGGTTTCCCTGAGTTGCTTAGCTGTTGCTAAGGCTGCTTTGAACTTGCAATTCTCCTGTCTGAGCCTCAGAAAGTACTGGGATTACAGGCGTGCGCCACTGCACCCGGCAGTCTATTGGTATATTGACCTACAAGCTTATGCTATGAGAGAGATGTCTATCAGCATAAGAGTCTTCCCGAAGGTGCTTTAACTGGTCGGTTAAGCTTCCTGGTGTGCTGCCAGCAAGTTATTTTCCCTAAAAGGTGGTCCAAGACAAGAAAAGAGAGGGAGAGCAAAGGACCTGATAAGACACTAAATGTTCCCAAGTATGATTTTTGTTTACAGACTGCACCAGCAGTTCTATGTAGTCTTTGTGGAGCAAAGAAGAGTTACATTTGTTTAGGTGACTCTGTCTCTAGGCAGTCTGGGTTTTTTCTTTTTTAAACTCCTAGTGTCAGCCTACCTACCAGACATTAGTAGGCATGTATCAACAATTTGGTCCTCACATACTCCTGGGGAAGAGGCCCGGCTGCCTGCATCTGCCTGTCTGATGGCTCCCAGAGGAATCACCAGTGACATCTCCGTCCCCTCTAGCACCCCTAAGGGTTTATCTGATCTGAAAAGCCAGGCCTGAGCCACTACTGGGTCCTCGAGGGGTGTCGTAATCCCTGATGCTATGCATGATGCTGGAGGCGCTGCAGGCCTGGGAGTAGAGCCCAGCGAGTCGGTGGCTCACATCAAGCTCTACATCCTGCACAAATACCCTGCAGTGGACATCATCCACTTCAAGTACTCTAGCAACTGGCATATGAAGAGGACTGCTCAGCAGGTCTGTCAACGCCAGGGCCAAAGGGGCCACTGCCTTTCAAATTAGTTCCCAAGCACAAGAGGAAAATCTAGTCTAGGAAGACACCCACCCTGAAAACCCTGAGAGCTGGGGAAGCTCCTGGGAAAGGCGCCCAAAACCAAGGCACAGAAGGAAACTGCCAGCTCTGGCAAGGTAGAGAAGGCAGCCAAAATGCAGAGTGAGAGGAAGAAGGCTCTCCCCAGACCAGCTGCTGCCAACCAGAAGGTCCCCAAGAGAGACCACTAAGGCCCCTTCCAGTGTCAAGGGATCAATGAGAAGTCAAAGGTCAAAGGCAAGTGGGCTGGGGTTGTGGCTCAGTGGTGGAGTGCTTGCCTCGCGTGTGTGGGGCCCTGGGTTCGATCTTCAGCACCACATAAAAACAAATAAAAAAACAAGTGAAGGTATTGTGTCCATCTACAAATAAAAAATTTTTAAAAAAAGGTTAAAGGCAAGAGTAGTAGGCAAGTAGATGCAGAGGCCCGTAGGAAATCAAAAGTGAAAAATGAGAGTTCAAAACCAGTAGCCAAGCAGTCAAGAATGGAGTTGCTTCCCCAACCAAAAGAAAGATGGCAGCCAAGACCGCTAAAGAGAGAGCTTGCCAGGGGGGCTGGAAAGAAGCCAAGAATGAAAGCAGCTGCTGCTCCTCCTAAGGATGATGGGTCTAAGAAAGTCCTTATACCCCTGGCCAAGACTATGGAGGCCCCTGAAGGCCAGAGAAGGCCCTGGCTGCCCATGAAGTCCTTATCCTCCAAAGTACCCAGCAAGAAGGTAGAGGCTGAGAAGTAGAGGCCGGGATGGACAGAGATGGTGATTTTTCCAGAATTTTTTTTCCCTGACAAACTATTACTCAATTTTATCATAACATATTTATCAATAAAGCCTTCATTTTCTTTTTCCTTAAAAACAAAAACAATTTGCTCAATGGATGCATGGGAATACCCTGATACTCATATGATTAGTTCTATTAAATACCTGTATTTTTACTGACTTGGTCTAAAGTTTCAATTATGTCTGGCATAAAGTAGGGACTAGAAAAATATGGAATGAATAAAATAGAACGTAATTAATCTGAATTTAAACTACCAGAGCATAATGCTATTAAATATCCCCCCTTTGGCCGTATGTAATGTCCGTATTCAATCTATAATTGCATTTTTCCCTAAATAAATAATATTTGATCTGTTTTGGGACGGCTGAAAATCCCTGAAATAATTTGACAGGCTTTTTTACCAATGTCATTAAAAATGTTCAAGAAAACTGAGAAAAAAATAGGATTGTCTCACTACAGGAAGGGGGATAACTCCTTTAAATTAAATGACTAGCGGGGAGCGGTAGTTCATACCTGTTATATCAGCAAATCTGTTGGCCGAGATAGGAGGATTGCAAATTCAAGGCCAGCCTCAGCGACTCAGTGAAACCCTGTCTCAAAATAAAAATAAAGGGCTGAGGTTATAGCTCAGTGGTAGAGCGCTTCTGGGTTCATTACTCAGGACCTGGGTGGGGGTAGGGCGGAAGTAAATGACTAAAATTGTGCAAAAGGTACACTAATAGAGAACGGCTCTAGCAGAAACAATAATCACTAGATGGCATTTTATTCTTCTAAAGCCACTTGACGGGGGCAGTTAAACTAACATGAGCTGTTCCTCTTACTGTATGCCCATCATTGCATACGTATTGCATCGTGTTTGATCCTCAGAACAATTGTTTAAGTAGGCAATAGTTATCACTGGCCCTATTTTATACATGAGGGACAAAGAAGTTGACTGGCCCACTGTCCTACGGTGTTTACACAGGACCGGTATTTGAATGCAGACAGTCTTGATTCCAGAGCCTCGGCTCTTCAACACTCTACTGTTTTCTCAACTCTAGGATTCCACACATCTTTGATTTTTAAATTTCGCTTATGTTTTAGAACTACAACACGATGTAATTAATATATATTAAAACAAGGTTTTTGAAAAAAATAAAAAGGCAAACACTTCATATGATTGGCGAGCCAGAGGAAAGGCTGGGATACAAGTACCATCTATAAGTACTTAAAGGTTTATCCCAACACGAACTACCAGCTGTCCCTCAACACCCTGCGGAACATTTTAACCCAATCTCCTCGGAGTGAGGGCGGGACTATGCGGGCCGTGGGAGCCTGCAACCGTAACGCATGCTCAGAGCGACGGCTCTAGCTCGCCCGTGGCCACGCCCACTCGGCCCGCAAGGGCTGCCGGGACGGCCCCCATCTTTGAGCGCGTTAGGCCAGCCGGCTACGCTGCGAAGTGGGAACGTTCGGTCGTTGTTAGTGATCCTGTGGCGCGCCTGCGGGGCCCGGACCTAAAAGGTGAGCTTCTTCGTGGCTAATGGGAAGGTAAAAGAGAGTCTGCATTGCGTGATGCACGACGGAGCGTCCTCTTTCCTTGCGGTCGCTGGCTGGACGCTTGTACACCTCGTCTCCCGCACGTTCGGGCGGAGCGCCGCGTGGGCCGCAGCCGGAGGCAGCGTGCTATGCTGCAAACCGAGGGGGCGCGGGCCGCGGCAAGGTTGCCTAGCCGGCCCCGGAGAGGAATGCGGGCGCCTGGGGTTCCCCACGTGGCCCAGGGGAGCCTGTGTTGCTGTGAGATGCAGCTTTGGTGAGGTCTTTGGGTTGAGGCTGCCCGCATCCCCCCTGCGTTCTTTCGGTTTCTTACCTCCACAGCTTTCCAGTCACGCCCAAGGCTGATGTTTTAGCACCTCTGTAAATTTCTGGGTAGGTCGGTGCTGGGTAAAACACCAGAGGGTTCCATGGAGCCTGTGGCGATGACTGGAAGCCAAAGAAGTTGGGGCCGCATACGTAACCTCGGCATCTGCCCTCTTGGGCTTTTAAGATTATCCTTCATTCCCAACAGAGCTGCTTCTGTGTGAAATAAGAGAGCGTGGGTAGTATCTCAGTTCTAGCTGTACGTTCTGGGAAAGTAGATCTGATGAAACAAAGTTCTACAGTTGGGTAGGCCAAAGAAGTCTTGCGAGGAGTAGATAAGTTTGTTTATCTCATAGTTTGCTTTTTCAGAGGTCCTACATCACGGTAGTGTTAGTAGCTTAAACACTGTAGGTGGAGGTACACAAACCAGGGTATAATACCGAGTAAATTCTGTAGCGGTCCATAAATATCCCCGTTGAATGAGCTTTCATTGGGTATTCGGGTTATTGAATAGCAAATTCAGTGTATCTGGTGATGCCTTCAAGAAATGTACCATCAATAGCTCATCACTACATTCAACGTTCTCAATGAATTTTTTTAAAGTATTTTTTTAGTTGAAGATGGACACAATATCTTTATTATTTTTTAATGTGGTGCTGAGGATCGAATCCAGTGCCTCACGCATGCAAAGCAAGCGCTCTACCACTGAGCTACAATCCCAGCCCCTCAATGAATTTTTATTAATATACTTTTGTACAGTATGGACCACTGGGTGGTTTAATAGACCACTAGAGGCAAGTAATTTAAAGTCAGATTTGGTTTGTGATTTCTAGCAAATCAACATCACAGCCTTCTTTTTCCCTCTGTAATGCTAATGCCAAACAGGAAACTGATTCCTAATATGAAACAGGAAACTGACTATAAAGTTAACTAATATGTTAGCAAATTATTGGACATGACTTCTCCTCCCACCCCCCGCCCGCGAAGTGGTTTTAGCATATCCGTGCTCTCAAATTTGCATATATTTCTTTATATAGTGTCTGACATAGCTCCCACAGTTTTAATATTTGAAATTTTTTCCTTAAAGTTATGATACCCAAACTTGTGGGTAACGTTTTTATAAGTCTAATTATAAGACTAATTTTTTTTAAAATATTTTTTAGTTATACATGGACACAGTGTCTTTATTTTGTTTACTTATTTGTATGTGGTGCTGAGGATCAAACCCAGTGCCTCACATGTGCGAGGCAAGCGCTCTGCCACTGAGCTACAGCCTCAGCCCCACCCGTGACTAATTTTAAAAGAAACTACACCAAACAAATAGCAAGGAGAGCCATAGTAATATACTGACAGATAAACTATGTATATTGATCTGATTAAGGCTGCTAATGGTTGGGAATTTTCCACCATTTATTCCAAAGTATAGCTTTGTTTAGATATTTGAGAACTGAGTAGAGAAACAACCTGTGAAATTAGAAAATTTTTGACTTTTAGGAAAACAATGGCATATTAATTTTTAAACTTTCTGGTCGTACATTTTATGTTAAAAGAAATAATTGTTTTCTGCCAATTTGGGAAAATTTACAGATAGCCACAATGGCCGAAAATGGTGATAATGAAAAAATGGCTGCTCTGGAGGCCAAAATCTGTCATCAAATCGAGGTATGATTCTTGTGCTATTAAACTGCAAAAATAAGTTCCTTGGAGGGAAATATAGGGCCTCAAAGTAAATAACAAGAAGAATATTTAATTCATATCTTGTCTTTGATTCTTAGAATTAGATGAACATGATAGCGTAGAGTTTTATTTGGGTGAAGCCATGCTTACTGATAACTGTTGAGATAAAATTCCTATAAGGAGCTATTTTGACTTGAGTTATGTACATTTTTAAAAAGTTTTGATATTTTCATTTAACATCTTTACCTGCATGATCATTTCTCTGTGTTTGAACCAATGCTATGTTTTCGTGGTTTTTTAGAATTTTAGTCAGTTTGTTCAGGGGAAATGTGGTCTCTGTTTTTCATTGTTTCTATGCTTAATAATGAAGTTGTATGTTTTATGTTTGTAGTACCTATGTACTTTTCAGTTATATATGACAGCAGAATGTTTTGTTTTTTTGGGTACCAGGGATTGAACTCAGGGGTGCTCTATCATTGAGCTGCATCCCCAGCCCTATTGTGTATTTTTATTTAGAGACAGGGTCTTGCACAGTTGCTTAGCGCGTCCTGGGCAGTTGGGGTTACAGGCGTGTGCCATGGTGCCTGGCTAGAATGTATTTTGACATACATAAATGAAGTGTAACTTCCCATTCTTGTGGTTTTACATGATGTGTCATATATACTTTTTGTAATTTTTTTAATGTTCTTATTTTTCTATAACTGTTCACTTTTTATTTTTTTTCCATTCCCCTTACTTTAGAAGAACCTTAAACTACTTTTCCTTTCATGCTACTTTTGACATTCCAAGTAGTTACACTTGAGTTGTTTTTTTTTTGTTTGTTTGCTTTGGTTTGGTACCAGGGATTAAACCCAGGGGTGTTCAGAAACACTGAGCCATGGGCTGGGATTGTAGCTCAGCGGTAGAGCGCTTGCCTTGCATGCCTGAGGCCCTGGGTTTGATCCTCAGTACCACATACAAAGCAATAAAATAAAGACATTGTGTCCATCTACAATTAAAAAATATATATTTAAAAAAAAAAAAAAGAAACACTGAGCCATATCCCCAACCCTTTTTTTTTTTTAGTATTTTTTTAGTTGTAGATGGACGCAATATCTTTATTAGTTATTTTTATGTGGTGCTGAGGATCGAACCCAGTGACCTACGCATGCGAGGCAAGCGCTCTGCCACTGAGCCACCGCTCCAGCCCTCCCCAGCCCTTTTAATATTTTATTTAAAGACAGGGTCTTGCTGAGTTGCATAGGGCCTTGCTAAGTTGGTGAGGCTGGCTTTTAACTTGCCATCCTCCTGCCTCATCCTCCCAAGCCACTGGGATTACAAGTGTGTGTGCCCAGCTTTTCTTTGTTTTTTTGTTTTTCTTGGTGCTGGGAATTGAACCTTGCACATGCTAAGAACTTCATACTCTACTACTACTGAGCTACATTTCTTCTTGGCATTTAAATTGAGTGCCTCTGTGGTTAAATTAGATAAAACACTTGCTTATTTTTTTAACTTTAAAAAATTAGAGAGATTAACCAGTTTATTCCAGTTCTTTTTAATAGTCTGTTCTTTCCACACTGATTAAAAATGAGAATTTTCATATAATTTGTCTTTAAATATATTTCTAAGGCTTTATTCCGTTGAGACATCTGTTAATTACACTGTTTCAGTAATCAATAATTTTATCTTTTATTAATTTGTATTAATAAGCATTTCATTATCGTAAATTTAGGAAGAATGGTTGTTGCCTCTTGTAAATTATGACATTTTTAAAGAACGGAAGTTGGTAGTATAATGGTAGTTTAAAAAAAAAATTCCAGGATTGGACTCAGTATTATACAGTGCTCTGAAATCTGAAATGTATTGTAATTATCTCACAGTATTATTTTGGAGACTTCAATTTGCCACGAGACAAATTTTTAAAGGAACAGATCAAATTGGATGAAGGCTGGGTACCTTTGGAAATAATGATAAAATTCAACAGGTAAAAAACCTTTTTTGTTGTTTGTTTGCATTTTGGAGATTAAACCCAGAGCTTCATGCATTCTAGACAAGCCCTCTACCACTCAGCTATTCCCTCAGCCTCACTGCCTTTTAAAAGTCATCTAGGTTTTGTTAATAATGAATGCTTCTACTAAATCTTAATGTTTTTATATGTGTATTCTTCAGGTTAAACCGCCTAACAACAGATTTTAATGTAATAGTGGAAGCATTGAGCAAATCTAAGGCAGAACTTATGGAAATCAGTGAAGACAAAACTAAAATCAGAAGATCTCCAAGCAAACCCCTCCCAGAAGTGACTGATGAGTATAAAAATGATGTAAAAAACAGATCTGTTTATATTGTAAGTGGGTCTTTAAGGCATTTAATATCTTATATTTATTTAGAAAGAAAACAGTGGAGTAAATAATAAGGGCTCAGAATTCACAGTGGCCTGCCTTACTATGTGTCCTTTGGCAGTGTTAACGTCTCTAAACCTTATTTTCATAAATATCGATATTTTCTACATAATTGAAATATTGAGAGTTAAAAAACTCATACATTCGATAAAATCTTTGACATATTTTAAGTACCCAATGCATATCATCAGCTTTTCTTACTTATCAACACCTAAAATCAACAGCATTTTCTTCAGTGTGTTAATTTTAAATAGTTTATTATGGAAAGTTTCAGAAAGTTACAGAAGTAGATTGAATAATGTACCATTACTGAACTTTAATAGCAGTATTTAACACGTGAATAATGTTTTTTTTGTCCCTGTTCCAACTTAACTTTTTTAAAAACATATATCAGGTGAGTCACTTTTATTGCACTCGAGAGTGAGGCTATTAAATGATTAAGACAGGAAGAGAAAGAGACACTGTGTATCTTGGCTTCATTTCAAGATAAAATGAATCAGATTTTTGGGGGAATTGTTCACCTTATTCGAACATACCTTCCCACTTTCACAGAAAGGCTTCCCAACTGATGCAACCCTTGATGACATAAAAGAATGGCTAGAAGATAAAGGTCAAGTACTGAATATTCAGATGAGAAGAACATTGCACAAAGCTTTTAAGGTATGATTGTATGATGATACGATTTTTTCTAGTTGTAAAATATATGGGACATAACCTAAAAAGAAATCTTTTCCTCCCTGTTTTTAGGGATCAATATTTGCTGTTTTTGATAGCATTGACTCTGCTAAGAAGTTTGTAGAGACCCCTGGCCAAAAGTACAAAGACACAGATCTGCTAATACTTTTTAAGTATGTAATTTTATTGTTTTTTTCTGGCTTCTTAGTTATTTGGAATTGATTGACACACTGAGATAAAGAGCATGGACCAGGGCCCCCAGTTAGGCTAATATTTTTGGTATTCTTAGGAATCCTTTAAGAAATGCCTGAAATCTTTTCAGTGGGAAGTACACTAGTCCTTTGAGATTATAAGACAATGTTTATTAGTACCTTTTCACTCTTAGCAACTAATAAGGAAAGTTTTAGTAGTTACTTTACATCTAAAATTTATAATCGGGGGGTGGGGGGGGCTGGGATTGTGGCTCAGTGGTAGAGCGCCTGCCTTGCATGCGTGAGGCACTGGGTTCGATCCTCAGCACCACATAAAAATAAATAAAATACAGATATCGTCGTCCATCTACAACTAAAAAAAAAAAAAATTTTTTTAACAACAAAAAAACCCATTTATAATCAGGTTGAATACTAAAGTTGGACATTTTGTGTGACTGAAGAATAAATCACTGTTCTTAATATTTAATAGTCTACATAAGAATATACTTTAGGGCTGGGATTGTAGCTCAGCAGTAGAGCGCTTGCCTCGCATGCGTGAGGCCCTGGGTTCGATCCTCAGCACCACATACAAAGCAATAAAATAAAGACATTGTGTCCATCTACAACTAAAAAAAAAATATTAAAAAAAAAAAAGAATATATCTTTATAAGGTTCAAAGGATGGAGACTTGAATCACATTCTTGTGTGTGTGTGTGCATGTCTTTAAAATGAGGATGAACCAGGAGCATTTTCATGATAAAGTCAGTTGTAGGGCCATAGTGCCCTACTTAATTGCTGGGTATTATTCTTGGGTATTAGGGATTTTAGATTTTTCACCTTTTATGAAGTTAACACTATAGAAAACTATGAAACATTATTTATGACTTTTGGCCTTTTTTTCTATTCTTGGAGTGATAAGTGAAAACCAACACTGGATAGTGAGATATGGAGTTTCTTTTGGGGGTCATGTAATGTCTAAAATTAGTGATGGTTGTACAATTCTGAGTATACTACTAAACACAGAATGTAAATCTTTAAAAGGTGAATTTTATCATAGTAAAGCTGTTATTTAAAAAAAAAAACTTCCTTGACATATTTTGAATTTTTAGATGACTACCTTCATAGAAAATGTTTGTGACATTCCTTGCTGTGCCATGTCTTAAATCATTCAAAATAATTTGCAGTCTTACCTTTGTTTTCATGACTTTGTATTATGTTCTTTAGGGAAGATTACTTTGCAAAAAAAAATGAAGAAAGAAAGCAAAATAAAGTGGAAGCTAAGTTAAGAGCTAAACAGTAAGTATATTGAACTAACTGACATATCTGAATCATTTAAAGCTTTGAAACACAGTTTAAGCTGCCTTATTACATTGGAGGTCATATTACATTGTAGTCTAGCATTGGATAGTCAGAAAACCTAAGGACTGGATTTGGTAATTAAGTAGCTTACTGGTCATGATTAGATTATTTATTGTTTTGATTTTCTTATATAGTAGGTGGGAAAATTATAATTAAATCATGTTTATTTGTAGAGAGCAAGAAGAAAAACAAAAGTTAGCAGAAGATGCTGAAATGGTAAGTAAGTATATAGTACTGATACCTAATGCATCTATTAGTTAGAGTAACTTTTAAAAGTCTTGAAAACTTGTGTATATGTATGTGTGGTGCTGGGAATTTAACCCAGGACCTTGCACAGGCTAAGCACATGCGCTGAGCTACAGTCCCCACCATGTCTGAGCCCTTTTTAAAAAAAATATGTAAGCACATCTATGGTTATCATTTCATTAAAGTAATATAGAAATAATATTGCCTAAAATTACTGTCCTGGGTTTAATAATCAGATTTATATAGTTCATAGCTAAATGTTCCTTACAAAAGAAATTAAGTTAAAATCAGAACAAAAGAGTACATTTAAACTACATTATAATAGCATTTTAGTTTCAACTATAGGCATAGAGTGGTTTAAGCCATTTCTTTGATACGTAAGAATCTTTTTTGATTGCCTTGTATATTTCCATAGAAATCTCTAGAAGAAAAGATTGGATGTTTGCTCAAATTTTCTGGTGACTTAGATGATCAGACCTGTAGAGAAGATCTGCACATCCTTTTTTCAAATCACGGTGAAATAAAATGGATAGACTTTGTCAGAGGAGCAAAAGAGGTTTGGAAACATTCATATACTTTCTGGTGCTCAGTTTGAAATCCATAGAAAGTTATCTTTTAGAAGATAAAATTAGTAGAAAACAATTTTAAAATTGTGTTGATTAAAATACTCAAATGATTTACTTTTTGTTTTGTTATTCCTATCAATGATGTGATGTCTAATATTTTCTGAATAGCTTTTTTTTTTTTTTTTGGTACTAGGGATTGAACTCAGGAGCACGCAACCACTGAGTCACATCCCCAGCCCTATTTTGTGTTTTATGTAGAGACAGGGTCTCACTGAGTTGCTTAGCGCCTTGCCATTGCTGAGGCTGGCTTTGAACTCATGATTCTCCTGTCTCAGCCTCCCAAAGTGCTGCGATCACAGGGGTGTGCCACCGTGCCCGGCTTCTGAATAGCTTTTTGTTCAGTAACATTCATTGAATTAGTAATGGCATAAAGGAAGTGCAGGGTAGGAAAAAGTTACTAAGAACAAAAAATTTAATTGAGGGACTACAAACTAAGGGTGTGATTTTCATTTTCTGTACTTGGTTAGGGAATTATTCTCTTTAAAGAAAAAGCCAAGGAAGCACTGGATAAAGCCAAAGATGCAAACAATGGTAACCTACAATTAAGGAACAAAGAAGTGACTTGGGAAGTACTGGAAGGAGAGGTGGAAAAAGCAGCTTTGAAAAAAATCATAGAAGATCAACAAGAATCCCTAAACAAATGGAAGTCAAAAGGTCATTTATTCTGATATTTCCTTTTGGTTATTTTACTTGCTTGAGTAAAAATTTTAGGCAGTGTTCAAAAACACAACAGACTTAAAATATTTTCCTCACCGAGTTCTCAATTATGCCTCTACAGGTCGCAGATTTAAAGGAAAAGGAAAGGGTAATAAAGCTGCCCAGCCTGGGTCTAAAGGAAAAGTACAGTTTCAGGGCAAGAAAACAAAATTTGATAGTGATGATGACCGTGATGAAAATGGTGCAGCAGGTAAGTTTTTTTCTAAGTTCTTTGGTTAGTTTCATGAGAAATGTGTACTCTATGAGAAATTACTTGTCAGAGATGTAGTTTTTAAGTTCTGTATGAGTGACACTCTCAAATTATGTTTTACCTTGGTTATGCTGTTTTACAAGTGGGAGACAGTATTAGTCATGTGCTCAACATTAAAACAGCAGTGCTTATGTTGAATTCACTAAAAATTAATTCTTTTATTATTTAGGAACAGTGAAAAGAGCAAGAGAAGAAACAGACAAAGAAGAGCCCGCATCGAAGCAACAGAAAACAGAAAATGGTGCTGGAGACCAGTAGTTTAGTAAATACTTTTTTTAAAAAAATTCATTGTAGTTAGGTTTTAAGCTGCTTTTTGTCTTTTGAGGCTTTTAAAAAGAAAACCGAATTAGGTCCACTTCAATGTCCACCTGTAAAAAAGGAAAAAATTTTTTGTTGTTTAACTTGTCTTTTTTTCTGTTATCAAAGTGAGGGTTTTTTGTTTTTTGTTTTTTTTTAAATGTACAGTTCTGTTTGTGTTCAGAGGATTCAAATATCAAAAGGAAGATTCTTCCACTCAATTGCCTTTGTAATATGAAAATGTATTAGTACAAACTAATAAAATATATACTATATAAAAGAGCAAAAACTTTATTTTTCCTTTTTGTGCCCACAAAATGTTTGAGAAAGAACTTTGAGAATATTGGCTGTTGGTTATGGGCCCTTCCCATAGTTAATTTATTTCCTAGGCTGGCTTTCTGTATTTATTCAGGCAACTTACTGCAGTGGAAATACTTACTGCAAAGGTTTTTCCCTTCACTCTGTCTATCCATCTTTCCTTGCAGTGTTGGGGATCAAACCCAAGGCTTCACATGCTAGGTATTCACTCTATCTCATAGAGCCATTGAGCTATACTCTTAGCCCTTCAAAGCTTTTCAATACTGAATGTAGACAGGCCAAAATCAAGAGACTTACTGATTTCTTTTTATGAAAGTTGTATAGTGCTGGCAGGTCATATCGAAGTTCTAAAAAACAAGGATAAAAATGATATTTCCAAACATTTACCTCCCTTAACTCTAAGCAAAACTAAGAAAGTTCCAAATGCTGGTAAATCTAATGATGTGTTCCTTTAACTTATCCATGTACTGACTAGATGTTTCCCAACAGTGACATGGCAAACCAGGCAAGGCATTTCTGCTGTTTTAACCCATTTATACCGAAATTTTCTGTTAAGGGGAAAGGGTTAGAGAAATAACAAATAGAAAATAGATAAATGTCACAAAAATGATAAACTTTTCTATTTTTAATTTTGTGGTAATCTATAACTGACTTAATCTCATAATGACTTACTGTACTTGCTTCAAAGTTTTCTTGTTCAGATTTTAGTACTGATAGTAGGTTGCTATTTTTCTAGTAATTTCTAAAATACAAACTCAGTTTTCATGTTCTTCTAAGTAATGTAAACTATACTCTTATTACTGATCTGTTTTAGAAGGATGGCAATCAGTAACCGATCCTTCAAATTTTGCAACATAGATTTTAACCCTAGAGTCATAGCTCTTAAGTTTTAATGTGCAATCAAATCACTCAGGGATCTAGTTGAAATGCAGATTTGTACTCAGTATCACTGAGTGGAGCCTGAAATTTTCTTAAGCTTTCAGGGATGTTAGTGTTGATGGTCTGAAGACCAGGTATGGATATGGAGCAGCAAAGCTCTGGCATATTAAAACACTATGACTGGGGCTGGGGTTGTGGCTTAGTGGTAGAGCACTCGTCTGGCATGTGTGAGGCACTGGGTTTGATCCTCAGCAACCACATAAAAATAAAAGTATCGTGTCCATCTATAATTAAAAAAATATTTCAAAAAATATACTATGACTGTTCAAAAGTGCTCTATATTGCATGTTGTAATATCTTAAAACTTCAAGAAGAATGATAATACTGAATATAGTAGGAAGATTAAAGATCTTTTAAATATTCCATTACTAATTATAAACTAATATATCTAGTTAGATATTTTAATATTACAGGACCAATACATAGCAATTTATTATTAGGTAAAAAACATGTTTCATTTAACTTATTTTGTGTGGTGCTGGGGATCCAACCCAGGGCTTTGCAGATGCTGGGCAAGAACTCTACCATTGAGCTACACTGCCATCCTCTTACTGCACTCTATTTCAAGGCTCTTCAAAATTGTTTGGATTATAGTCACCTTCTAGTTACATGTTTTTCCCATGTGATTGTGATTATCACCCAAAGTAGTGAAAAAATGTTATCAAAACAGCCGGCGTGGTGGTGTACACCTGTAATCTCAGTGACTTGGGAGGCTGAGGTAGAAGCATCACAAGTCTGAGCCAACCTTGGCAACTAAGAAAATGTCTTGAAAATAAAGGCTGGAGGTGTAGCTCTGTGGTACTGGGTTCAAGCCCCAGTACTGCAAAAAAAAAGAAAAAGAAAAAGAAACGAGCTCATTGTCGATGTTTATGTTCTATCTCCCACCAGAAAGAAAAAGGTCAATGTTATTTAACTCTATGTAATTAGAAAATTGAAAAAAAGGTTAATTAGGCACAATCTGGTGGCATTTTCCATGAATGGATTTCAAATCAAAGTTTTATCAATTCCAAGCCCATGTTTTTACTCACTGGATGATATAGTCTGTCTAGGCTTGGAGTTATAAATAACCTGAATGCAAATAGAAATTTTTAGTAAAATGGATAAATTGGGACAGACAAGCACACAATGGATTACTAATCATTCACATTTCTCCACACTGAAAAACATTCTATAGTATATTTCTTAGCACCTGAATAAAAATTTTGGTTAGGTTAATGCATGTTGGCCCTTTTAGGTAATTAGGATTAAGATTCATCTTACCTGCAATAATATCTATCTTGATTTTCCATTCTGCAGCTTTCTTTTGAACATGCTAAACATAAATAACATTTTTACATGAGCTCATTTTTAAATGTTATTACTATTAGATTAAGTTTTTAAGCTTAAAATTTCATTGGAAATTAGACTCAAGTTTCAACTAGATGGATATTTTGAAAATTGGTAATCATTTCAATATATTTAACTGAGCCAAATTACATAAATTCAAGTGATAAACTTTCAGAAATACATCAAAATACATAATGTACTCATATGATTTCTCATCATTATCTCATCAACACAACTACCTATCATGGAAACTAGCAGAGATCCATGTCCCTGGGCAATTCAGTGGCAGTATGGCATAGTAGTTCAGAGCATGGTCTAGAACTAGACTGCCTGCATTTAAACTATAGAACTGCTACTTACTAGCTATGTAACCCTGAGCAAATTACTCATTCTGTGCTCAGTTTCCTCATTTGTTAAAGAGGCTAGTGTTCTTGTTTGTTTTGTTTTTGTGCTGGGGATTGAATCCAGGGATGCTTAACCACTGAGCAACATACCCAACCCTTTTTTATATTTTATTTAGAGGCAGAGTCTGGTTAAACTGCTTGAGGCTAGTGTTTTGAACTGTGTTGCTACATATAGTAACAAATGTGTTAGAAATTTGTAGGTCTAAAATTCTTGAATCACTTCACAAAGAATTATTAATTTGGGGCTGGGATTGTAGCTTAGTGGTAGAGTGCTTGCCTCGCATGCGTGAGGCACTGGGTTTGGTCCTTAGCACATCTATTTATTTATTAAAAATATCTTTATTAAAAATAAATATATTGTGTCCATCTACAACTAAAAAAATTATTTTAAATAATTACTAATTTTTAGTTACTAATTTACTATTTAAAACTGCTTTATTCAATTACGGCTTTTTTGGACAGCAGTATGTATTGGTATTTGCTTTCATATTTTGACTGAGATTTACCAGTAGATATGTTATATTCTGTTGACTGTTTACATGTACCACTATTCATTGTTAGCAGTGTATTTCTGTTCATTTGTTGGATTTTATATTTTTAAAAAAGTTATTAGATTACCATCTCTCTAGAATTGTTTTCAACTGGGTTCTTATGCACTATTCATGAATAAAATGGTTTTCCTACAAGGCTATTTTAAAATCTCTTAGTAAAAATATGATTTAAATAACAATAGCCAACACAGCAATTAGACATACAACACTGATCTAAGTGCTCTGTAAATAACTCATTTAATGATCAAGATTATACCAATTATGGCGTACTGAGTTCTTCACACTAAGAGTGTAGGTCAGCATAAATAAGGAAACAAGCTCAAGTAGCTTTACCAAAAACAGCTGAGATGCAGCAGAGCTTAGATTTGAATCCAGTCCAATCTGGTTCCAGAGTCTGAGCTCTTTCTTAATCACTAAGATATATTGACAAGGAAAAGGTACTGCCTCTCCCCCTAATTTCCTATAATACATCTTACACACCCCACATTATGTACTGGCATAAAGAATAGTGAAATACGTGGTTTATGAACTCAGAATTGTTTTGCTTTAGGCTTAGCATTTTTAAAACTAGGACTAAATGCCTCCTTTAACTGTATGAGGCCACACAATATGACTGGGAGAAGAGGCATTCATCAACCAGAACTTACCCAAGCAAACCAGAACATATGGTAACCCTAGTTATACCATACTTCTCTAATCCTGAATTGTAGTACCTTTCTTGGTAACAGTTCTGTTTGAAGAAATCTTTGATGAAAGAAGCTAGTCACAGATGATAGCTACTTAAAGGGAAAATTCAGTTTCTAAGATGTAAATGTCAAAAGGTCAGGAGAAACAGGCACTGTGGTAATTTAGCACGCACAGCAAGTCCTTAAAACACTGTCACAAATTTTAAAATAACTAACTTAAAATACCATGGTGATCTGAACTTACTTCTCTAGTTGAAGATTTGTGTAAAGAATATACTGCTGTTCTTGCCATTTCCAGAGCAGTCTTTAGAAAAGCCATATCTGTTCCTTTGAAGAGAAAACAAAACAAAACAGAAAAACTTATTTACGGGCTGAGGTTGTGGCTCTATGGTAGAGCACTTGCCTAGCATGTGTGAGGCACTGGGTTTGATTCTCAGCACCACATATAAATAAATGAATAAAATAAAGGTCCATCAACAAAGACATTTTGTAAAAAAAACAACAACAAAAAAATCCTCTTGGGGCTGGGATTGTGGCTCAGCAGTAGAGCGCTTGCCTCACATGCGTGAGGCCCTGGGTTCGATCCTCAGCACCACATACAAAGCAATAAAATAAAGACATTGTGTCCATCTACAACTAAAAAAAAAAAAACTGAAAAAAAAACTCTTATTTACATTATGTACCTTTTATCAAAGTAGAAGATTAGATAAATAGAATTTAGAAACTTTTTCCCAAACTCCAAAACAGGCACTTCAAATTCTTTCTGCATCAAGTCAGGGTACACATAAATATCAAAATATTTTGTTAAAGTTGATAAAACCAGAATTATACTATCTTGGTAAAAATATAAAGGTAAAGTAAAAATTTTAATATTATATCCCAAATTAGTGACTTTCAAAAGGGGAGAAGGGAACACATAAAGTAGTATCCAGAATCCTCTTGGTGGGATGGGGATACTTTTTAAAGTATGCCCGTGTTTTCCTTCCCTTACTGACTTCCTACCCTCCTTGCCCACAGTACACACAAAATTAATCACTGCAGTGAGTCACTGTTACCAATGAGCACATTCTGAAACCCTAAGGTGTGTTAAAGCATTAACAGGTTTTAGGGGCTGGGGTTATAACTCAGTGATAAGAATGTGTGCTTAGCAATAGTAACAAAAACGGCATGGTACTGGCACCAAAATAGACATGTAGACCAATGGTACAGAATAGAAGACACAGAGAGTAATGCACATAAATACAGCTATCTCATACTAAACAAAGGTGCCAAAAACATTCATTGGAGAAAAGATAGCCTTTTCAACAAATGGTGCTGGGAAAACTGGAAATCCATTTGTAGTAAAATGAAACTAAACCCCTATCTCTCACCATGCACAAAACTCAAAGTGGATCAAAGACCTAGGAATTAGACCAGAGACCCTGTGTCTAATTGAGGAGAAAGTAGGTCCAAATCTTCATCACGTGGGATTAGGCCCCGAATTCCTTAACAAGACCCCTATAGCACAAGAAATAAAAGCAAGAATCAATAAATGGGATGGACTTAAACTAAAAAGCTTCTTCTCCGCAAAAGAAACTATCAATGATGTGAACAGAGAGCCTACATTCTGGGAGCAAATTTTTGCCACACACACGTCAGATAGAGCACTGATCTCCAGGATATATAAAGAACTCAAAAAACTTAACACCAAAAAAACAAACAACCCAATCAATAAATGGGCTAAGGAGCTGAACAGAAACCTCTCAGATGAAGATATACAATCAATAAACATATATATGAAGAAATGTTCAACGTCTCTAGTCATTAGAGAAATGCAAATCAAAACAACTCTCAGATTTCATCTCGCCTCAGTCAGAATGGCAGCTATCCAAACTACCAGCAACAGTAGGTGCTGGTGAAGATGTGGAGAAAAAGGTACACTCAAACATTGCTGGTGGGATTGCAAATTGGTGCAACCAATCTGGAAAGCAGTATGGAGACTGCTTAAAAAACTTGGAATGGAACCACCATTTGATCCAGCTATCCCACTCCTTGGCCTATACCCTAACGACTTAAAAACAGCACACTACAGTAAAGCAGCCACTTCAATGTTTATAGCAGCACAATTCACAATTGCAACACTGTGGAAGCAACCCAGATGCCCTTCAATAGATGAATGGATAAAGAAACTGTGGCACATATACAAAAGGGAATATTATTCAGCAATAAAAGAGAATAAAATTATGGCATTTGCAGGCAAATGGATGGAATTGGAGAACATTATGCTAAATGAAGTAAGCCAATCCCAAAAAACCAAATGCCAAATGTTCTGATTAGTGGATGATGATACATAAGTGGGGTGGGAATGAGGAACATAGGAGAAATGGAGCAACTCTGGATGCGGCAGAGGGGAGGTGGGGGGAGGTAAAGGGAATGGGTGTAGTAAAGATGGTTGATTGAGCTCGTCATTACCATCCTTGGTGCATGTATGAAGACACAAATGGTGTGACTCTATCTGGTCTGCAACAGAGAAATGGAAAAATTGAGCTCTATATAGGTACTATGACTTGAAATGCATTTAATTATTAAAAAAAAAATGAAATAAATAAATAAATAAATAAAAATGTTTTCCTGCCTCTAAAAAAAAAAAAAAAAATGTGCTTAGTATTGGTGAAGTTTTGTGATCAATTCCCAGCACCAACCTGTGGAAAAAGATTCTAAAAGTACAAAATCCTTTATAAGTTGTATAATCATTCATAAGGGCTAGACAAATCATCCCATATATTAATCATAAATGATAAAAAGTTAATACAAATTTTAATACAAAACAGATTAAAAGTTCAATTCCTAAACAAATTGAAATTTAAATTATAGCTATATAGGTAGAAGACTGGTTTATTTATTGAACAGTGATAAAATCACTTAATCCAGTCAATTACAAAATGTTCTTTAAAACTCACTTTTCTATGAATTCACCAGTACATCTAATTCTTGTTACTAACCTTTATTATTTTTGGTCCCAAATGGAGGATTCATTATTACTGTATCAAATGACTTAGACAATCTGTTGGATAATGAGCATACATCACATTGAACTATATCCACATTTGTTAACTCGAATTCTTCCACATTCCTATTAAATATTTCTAATGCATCTTCATCTATGTCAAATCCAACACACAACCTATAAATGCAAAACACAAAAAGTGGCATCTTACAGTTACCAAAACAAAAACAAAAATAGCTATTTATGCTTTTTAACTCAGGTGACAAAAGAAAGAGTGGGTGCAGCTTTTCAACAGCATGATTTCCCAGCCTGGCAGAGGTTGGAAACTCAGGTTTGTATAAAAGGGACTACAGCTATTATACTTTTTTTAAAAAAATTTGTCCTAATAGTTACACATGACAGTAGAATAATATTTTTTTTGGTACTGGGGATTGAACTCAGGGGTACTTGACCACTGAGCCACATGCCCCAGCCCTTTTCTGTGTTTTATTTTCAGACAGGGTCTCACTGAGTTGCTTAGCGACTCACCCTTGCTGAGGCTAGCTTTGAACTCACAATAGTACAATACATTTTGAAACACTGTACACAAATGGAATACAACTTCTGCTTCCTCTGGCTAAACATGGTGCAGTCACACCAGTAATACATGTATATAGGGTAATAATGTCCATCTCATTCTACTCAGTCCCCTTTGCATAATCCAAAGTTTGCTGTTATACTTTTTATTTACTCCTTTTTTTTTATTTTTATTTTTTTAGTACCAGGGATTGAACCTGGGGTGCTCAACCACTGAGCCACATCCCTAGCCCTTTTTAAAATTTTGAGACAGAGTCTAAGTTGCTGAGGGCCTCACTAAATTGCTGAGGCTGGCATTGAACTTGCAATCCTCCTGCCTCAGCCTCCTGAGCCTCTGGGATTCAGCTACTATGCCTGTCTTTATTTACATCTTATGAAATAAACAAATACATAGTTTTTGATATTCTGTACATTCAAAATATACTCAGATTACTGGTCCCCCATATCATCGTGTAGAGTCCCATGAATATAATTCAGTTCATCCTATTTACACTTATAAAGGCCGCCCCATACTCATATAGTATAAATTGGACCACTTACCCTGCTCCTAACATTGCAGTTCCAATGCTAAGCACTCCACAACCACATCCTAGGTCTGCAACCACTTTATTTTCAATGTCATCATATGTGTTATGGATTGTATAAAGCATACATGCTAAAAAACAATTTTGAAAACATTAGGAATAAGTAAGCTAAGACTAACATTTAACTTGTACCAATAAGTGTTCCATGTTATTAAAAAGGAAAAAAGATAACTTGGTATGTAGTTAGGAAGCACAATAAAGGAGGATAACACCCATTAGAGGGTCCCAAAAACTTGTTTCTGCTGACAATGCCAAGAATGACAAAATTGTCACTAGTAGCTAAAGTAAAATGAGAAAAATGAAGTCAAGATGTTTCATTTTTCCTCAGCCGCCTATTCAAAAACTTGCTCGATGTGTGTATGTGTATCTAAAAGTTTTTTCTTTGATGCTGAAATACTGTTTATATAAAAGAACAGTACAAGTAGTTGGGCGCAGTGGCACACACCTGTAATCCCAGCACTTTGGGAGGCTGAGACAGGAGGATTGCGAGTTCAAAGCCAGCCTCAGCAATGGCGAGGCGCTAAGCAACTCAGTGAGACCCTGTCTCTAAATAAAATACAAAATGGAGCTGGGGATGTGGCTCAGTGGTCAAGTACCCCTGAGTTCAATCCCCAGTACCAAAAAAAAGTTTACTAATGTGGGTAGTCTGTAAGTCTGGGAACCACTAATGTCAAACAAGCATTGCATTAAAGGGGCACAGAACTTTTTTGCAACCAGTTTGTCATCAGAACATAGGTATCATAAGCTCCTACATCCACAAAATGCCCCGTAGATACATCTAAATCTCTCTATATATATATCTACATCTCTCTATATATAATCTACAAATGATAACTGATAAGAGAACTGAGGAACAGGGCAGAAGGTTGCTGAGATGAGAAAGAGGTTTTTCAAACACAAGGTTAACTGTAGGTTAAGCATGAATAATACCACTTATATCTCTGTGAATATCTGAACTCAGCAAGGGCTACCGACCATCCCAAATAGCTGAGGACCCAGAGGTTTTTTTTTTTTTTTTTTTTTTTTTTTTAAATATTTTTTTAGTTGTAGATGGACACAATGTCTTTATTTCATTGCTTTGTATGTGGTGCTGAGGATCGAACCCAGGGCCTCACGCATGCGAGGCAAGCGCTCTACCGCTGAGCCACAATCCCAGCCCCCCAGAGGTTTTATTAAAAACAAATCATAGGGTCATTTCAGACTGAATGTGTGATTACTGATGTGGGTGTTGGTGATTTTGAAGCTGGTATCTGAAAACAAGCAAACCTGCGTGCATGCTACAAACTAGGTGTGAAATAACTTATTTTTTTTTTTGGTACTGGGGATTGAACTCAGGGGCACTCAACCACTGAGCCACATCCTCAGCCCTATTTTGTGTTTTATGTAGAGACAGGGTCTCACTGAGTTGCTTAGTGCCTCACCATTGCTGAGGCTGGCTTTGAACTCTCGATTCTCCTGTCTCAGCTTCCCTAAGTGCTGGGATTACAGGCCTGCGCCACCGCGCCCGGCTATAACTTTTTTTTTTTTTTTAAATTGTATTTCACTAAAAAACTTAAAACCTCACAGACAGAAGACTGTAAGAAGTCATTACATAAACTAAGAAAACTGGTCTTAACCTAAGCACAGTTTAAATTAATTTTTATTGGCATATTATAATTTTACCTAATAGCGGGATTCATTTTGACATATTTACATGCACATGAAGAAGTCTGGTCAATTTCACTCCCCAGTTTTGCACAAAAGTTTTGTGTGGATTTTGGTTGGGATTACAGTATCTTAGAATTAAGTGCAGGTATGTATATATTCTCCAAGTTCTCATTGGCAGCTTAGAAACAACTATTTTGAAACTGGAAAATATTCCCCCTTGCACGTGTTCCCAGCAAATTAATTTTCCTAAGGTTTAATATATTTACTAAATATGTATCTTCCTATATTCCCTCCTGTACTCTGTCAATTTCTGGCATCAAGCAACAGTGCTAATTCTCAGGTAATGTGTTAAAACTTAAACGTGGTCTCATCTCTTTATACAGCCGTCCTCCGATTTTGCTAAGCTCAGTCCTTCCACTACCAACTTTAGTATTCATTTGTAGGACAGAGGATTGCATTGGAATCCTTGCAATTCCAATCCCTGGCAATTCATTCTAACAGAAAATCGATCCTTACTTAGCAAATATTTACTTAGCTCCTAAGTAAATAGCAACTCTTCTAGTCACTGGGAATTCGGGCGGGGACAGGACTAACAACGTTCCTTGTTCTCAAGTCTTTCATAATGCGATGAGAGAAACAAACATAGATTAAAACGACGACAACAACTATGTTAACTACGCAGAAAACCAAACAGGAAAACGATAGTGTGTACGTGTGTGTGCTGGGACGGGTGGGGACTGTCTTTAATTGCGGTGTAAAGGCCTCTCTAAAGTGACGCGTGATCTTAAAGCAGAATTTCTCTAGACAGTCTCTGTATCCAAATTACGTTTCTTTTCCATCAAGGAGTAAGCTTATAGGGCTAACCCCGGAAGCTAAGGCATGGTGAACCAGCCGCCCTACCTGCAATGTGTGGTCTGGTCGGATACTGTTCTAGAAGTAGCTTGGGCTTTTCGAATCCATCCACTTGTTGCAGGCGGCTCTCTAGCTCCTTGAGCCTTAATTTCTTCATTTTTTGTTTTGTTTTCTTCTTACATATGGGCTCACAGGGTTCAACCACACCAGATCTGCAGGGAAATCTATCTAACCCGGATCTTTCCTCCCGCCTCGCACTTTCTCAGCGCCACTGGCTGTGAGCTGGGCGGGAGACGCGGTACACAGGGCCAGCCCCCGACCCGCCTCCCGGGCGTCGCGCGCCTCCCTCCCGCCTCTGGGAGACGGCGGGGAGAGCTGGAGCACGCGTGCGAGCTCCCCGGTGCAGCCGCGTCCCCACAACTCAGGAAGCGGCCGGCACCCCTGCCAGCGACGGAAGCGCCACCACGCATACGCGCACGCCTCCGTCCCCCGGAGTCGAGCTGCAACCTCGGCCCATCGTTGGGGTTCCGCGGGCAACCTGGTCTTTTCCTCGGTCTCAGGCGAACCTAAGAATCAGCCCAACTCGCAGATCGCCAGTTAGCCCTCGCCGCTTGTACTGTGCTCAGTATCTTCAGGCTTTGCCTCGAGTACCTTCTGGCCCTCTAAGGATGTGAAAAGAGGGTGGAAGTGATGCAGAACAGAGGATGAAAATCACAGTTACTTTGTTTGTGGCCCAGTGTGACCCTTTTACTTCTTTCCTCCCAAGTCCCCTCTCGAAAAGCAAACTCCACTTCCTTTGCTTCCTTCGCCGTCCACATGTCTTACTTTGTTGTAACTTTTCTCTCTTTTTAGGTCACCTGTGGCCCTTACCTGAACTATCACAGGGGTGGTGATGTCAGAGAAACCAAAAAAAGTTTAAATGAGGGAATAAGGTCGTAATGTCATTTGCAGGAAAGAGGTGAGGTGACTTACAGAAGGAGCAGAAACCACATTGTAGTGGATTTGTGAAGAGATTGAAGTTTAGGAAATAGAAGTTATAAAGGTAAACAATTCTTATAACGTGCACCTGTGAAAAGAGAAAATGGCTGCCGCTTAGCAAGGTTGGGGAAAGGCTTTATTGGTAGTGTTAATAGATACTTTTACTTATTGGGTGTGTTGGGGTTCAACCCGGAGCCTTACACTTGCTAGGCAAGCGATCTACCACTGAGATACACTGCCAGCATTATTATAGTTTCTTTAAAGATAGGAGAAGAAAGGTGCATATCTAAATTCTAACAGGACAGGGACAAGAGAAAGGGAGGGGATAACAGAAAGAGGGGACAATGGAGAGGATATCGGATGGAGTTGGGATTCCTAGATCCAGTGCTTAAGTAAAAAGGATTGCCCTCAGCTGATGGCATGATACTTCGTTATTAAAAGAAGAAAAAGGGAGTAAATGGATGATGATTAAGTTGAGAAATGGTGTCTGGGGCTGCTACTTCCTAAGAAAAGTAGAATTCAGTTATTGTTAATGAGGATGAAATGAGTTAGTACTATAAAATTCTTAGTATGTAAAGTTAGTACACAAATTTCTTTGTCATATAACAAATGCCTGATAAAATGATAACTTGTTGCTACTGGTGGTGTTTATTGATAGAAAGATGGTGGAGAAAGAGATAACTTAAAACTAGCCATATATTAAAAGGTAATGGGTCCACTACAGGTTGAGGGTAATTTTTTTCTACTTTAACAATTAAGTATTTTTGAGATAATTGTAGATTCATATATAATCATACAAAATGAGAATCCAGGAGTGATGGTGCATGCCTACAATTCCAGCAACTTGGGAGGCTGAGTAGGAGGATCACAAGTTAGCAAATTAGCAAAGCCCTATGCAACACAGGGAGACCCTGTCTCAAAATAAAATATAAAAATGACTGGGGATGTAGCTCAGTGGTAAAGCACCCCTGGGTTCAATCCCCAGTATGATAAATAAATAAGTAGAGGACTGGGGTTGTAGCTCAGTGGTAGAGTGCTTGCCTCTCACATGTGAGGTACTGGGTTCAATCCTCAGCACCACATAAAAATAAAGATATTGTGTCTATCTACAACTAAAATAAATAAATAAATAAATAAGTAGAAATAAAATTGCTGAGCACTTCAAAAAGCTTGTTTGTATGGGTTATATCTATTGATATTTATATGACTTGAAATTAACAGAAAAATTTAAAAATCATCTATTAATTCATTTACCACAATAATTCCATTATGTGATAATATAACATTTTATGTGAAAAATAAATGTGTCCCCCCCCCCAAAAAAAAACCAGTAATGGAAAGAGTAGCATTGTTTTGCATTTTTGCAAATCTCTTTAATGTCTGTCTTAACAAAAGACAGTTGAGTTCTCACATCTGTTTTTGAATTCAGTTTCTTGTGATATGTTGTTTTGCTTAAAGTATTTAAAGAAATACTCAGCCTGACGATTATTTAGTTGGAGAAGTGAGGAGTATTTTTATAGCCTATTCAGAAAATTACGGACATTCTTTTTAAAAATTTTTTAGATGTTGATAGACTTTTATTCATTTATTTATATGTGGTGCTGAGAATCAAACCTAGTGCCTCATACATGCTAGGCAAGTGCTCTACCACTGAGCCACAACCCCAGCCCCTGTAGACATTCTTCTTTGAAATGATACCACAAGATAACAAATGATAATTTTTTTGTTTATTCCAAAGATGAAGGTTGGTTTGTTGTTTTTTCCACATTTTAATTGGTGCATTATAGTTATACATAATGATGGGATTTGTTGTTACATATTTGTACATGCACACAATGTAACAATATAATTTGGTCAGTATTACTCCCCAGCACTTTCCCCCTCCTTCTCCACCTCATAATTTCTTGGAGGTTAGTTGTAATGTAGAATCTTTTTTTAAAAAAATAAGTTACTTTTATTTTTTTTAGTTGTTGATGGACCTTTGTTTTTTATTTATTTATATGTGGTGCTGAAGATCGAACCCAGTGCCTTACACATGCTAGGTAAGTGCTCTACCCCTGAGCTACCACCCCAGGCCCTAGAATCTTAAACTACACCAATGAATCAATACTTCTCGTACTGTTATATTGCAATCCTTTAGTCTGTCTTGGTCTTTGAATAAATGTTTTACTCATACATGATTTTGTAATATCATATATTAGTCATTTGGAAAAACGATTAGTTCACCGAATTTTGAAAGTATTCCATCATGTTTCATTGTACAATACCAGAAAATCACATTTATTAATATCAACATTGATCTCCCCAGAAAATGCTTTAAGTAGTGGGAAGACTGTCAAGATCAAGATGGAAGATAGAAGTTTTCCAAAACATTAATTTTGCTTAAAAGCTTGAGTTTTTTCCATTGGAAAAAAATATAGTCTGGTGTTTTTCATGAAGTGACAGTTCTATTTATTCCAGTTCTCAGAAAATGTCTGTCAAATATCAAGGCTAAAAAACCATAGTCTGTCTCTTAGTCATGCTTTCAAATAAAATTGTATTCTTTTAAAAAAAAAAAAAAACCAACTCCTAGTAAACTGTAAAGATTATACAGGCACACAACTTTTAGAATTGATCAAAATAATTAATTTATTAAAGTTGCAGGATCCAAACCATACAAAAATTTATTGTGTTTCTACTCATTAGCAATTAACAATCTGAAAAGAAAATTAAGAAAAAAATTCTATATACAATAGTATCAAAAGGAAAAAGGGCTGGGGTTGTAGCTCAGTGGTAGAGCACTTGCCTAGCATGTGTGAGGCATTGGGTTCGATCCTCAGCACCACACCAAAAATAAACGTATTGTGTCCATCTACAACTAAAAAATTTTGAAAAAGAATAAATACTTAGGAACAAGCTTAGCCAAGGATGTGAAAGGCTTGTTCATTAAAAACTACAAAACGGGCTGGGATTGTGGCTCAGTGGTAGAGCACTTGCCTCACATGCGTGAGGCACTGGGTTTGATCCTCAGCACCACATAAAAATAAAATAAAGATATTGTGTCCACCTACAACTAAAAAATAAATATTTAAAAAAAAAAACAAAACTGCAAAACATTGCCAAAAGAAATGAAAGAAGACATTCAATGGGAAGATACCTCATATTCATGGACTGGAAGACAATATTATTAAGATGACATTACAGGGGCTGGGGTTATGGCTCAGTGGTAGTGTGCTCGCCTAGCACGCGG
>PVHX01016868.1:0-41832 GCA_004024805.1 Geosciurus inauris
CCAGCACCAGTGTGTTGACCATTTTTCAATAAAATAATTTTTGTAAAGCTGGCTCAGATTGACCAGACTAAGGAAAAAGCAGTAGAATTCTAAATTTGTAGATTAATCAATATAAAGGCATATCTTCCTTTTTTGTGTGGAATTAATTATACTAACTAGAAAATGCTTAGCTCTGTGCATGTTGGGCAATTTGAACTCAGAAGTTGTCTTTGCTTATTTGATTCTTATATTCATCATGTGGTAGAAACCATGCACTATTTTAAAATAGTACAACAGCAAAACTTTTTTTCTGAGTCTTTCTTAGTTCTTTACATAATATGGCAGTTTCAAGATCTTGTTATATTTTTATATACTATTGCATGAAATGCTCTCTTTTTTCTTTGTTTCATATTCCCCTCACCACCAAATTATGGTCAATTGCTGTTAAATATATGTTGTAAGTGAAAAATAGTTCTGAAGTCATTAAAACTCTGTTCAAACTCTTGAGTTACTGGATTTTTTCCTACATAATCAAGGAGAAAGAGTATTGGTTTTAAAAATGGTTCTAACCTAAGCACTTATTAGCCCTGGGACCATGTGTGGTGAGAATAAGATGACTAATTTCTCTATAACTCTGATTTCATATCTATACTTTCCACTTTCTGAGTTGCTATGAGACCAGATAAAGTAGCTGAGGTGTGAAAGAACTTCTAAAACGTCAAGTAACAGTTTAACAAATGTAAAATTTCACATGAATTTGGCTATGTTGATATAATGCAACTTCTTATGCATATAAACTCTCTCACACAATAAGACCTATGAAAATACTCAGTATTAATAGCCCCAGTAACTAGCAAGTGCTTGGAACTCTGTATTCAACAAATGCTACTTTGCATTTGGAGGAAACAATAGGCAAAATAGCCCAATCTGAGGATAATTCAAACCACTACATTTCCTTCCTGCCTTCTCTCTAAGCAAAGATCAGACTTATTTTTGAATAGCAACTTAAAAATTACAAAGCGCACCTTCTCTTTCCCTCCCAGGCTTCCTTTTTTATTCTCACAAGGAATTTTCTAACTTTCACTTTCAGCTTGCCCAGGGAGCTGATCCAAGAGTTGTTCAGAAGAGAGCAGGGCATGCATCAGAATCAGAATCAGATTATGGAATTGAATTCCAGAGGGTTCTGGCCAATATTCTCCACAGAAGGCCAGTTTCTGGTTACAATGACGTGTGGCAAACACAAGCACATGATGAACACCTATGAAAGGGGAAGTGAATTCCACAGAATTCCCCTCTGCACAGAGAAACTAGGATGGGTTCTTCATCTGAGGTCAGACTGCTTAAGTATCTGGAGTATATGGAGTCAGCAGGAGCTGCCATCTGGAATCACCTGCAGTCATTCTGAATCTATAAGCATCTTAGCAGAGAAGTATCAAGGATAGAAGGGATATGCTGATCATGAGCCTAGGCAATGGTCATAAAGAGTCAGATAAAGACGCCACTTTAGTGGCTCCTACCTAATCCCAGGCACCACTGCTACCAGAGTGGGAGATTTCATATAAGGTTTCAAAGCCATCCATTTCCTGACATCATACATTAGAATATAATAAAAAAGCATACATGCATTTGTTTACCAGGATGTATGTCTTCACTTTTGGGGAACTACATCTATTTCTACAGTTTCAAAGCCATCCATTTCCTGACATCATACATTAGAATATAATAAAAAAGCATACATGTATTTGTTTACCAGGATGTATGTCTTCACTTTTGGGGAACTACATCTATTTCTACATTTCAAATTGTATATAGGCTAAGACACATTTGACATGGCCTAGACTGGAATTGGGCTCCCCTGATACTGCACTGCCTGATTCTTTGATTAACAGGGTACCAATGAAGCCTGCATGATCTCTGTGAGAGGCACAGCAATGGTCCCTAAGGATTTCCTGATTCCCAGCATCTGTGAATATATCATTTTCTATAGCAAAAGAGGCTAGGCAGCTATGATTTTATGGACTTTGAGATGGGGAGATTGTCCTGCATTATCCAGGCAGACCCAATGTCATCCCATGAATGCTTAAAAGTGGAGAACCTTTCCTGATTCATGGACAGAGGAGGTGATGGCTGGGAGGCGGTGCAGGAGAATAGAGAGATAAAATTTGAACCTCAGAGAATGATCCAAGAAGTGCTTTGAAGATGGAGGAGGAAGGGAGCATTAACCAAGAAAGCAGGCGGCTCTAGAAGTTGGCATGCTCAAGGAAGTGGGTTCCCCACCGAGACCCCAGGAAGAAAGTCCTGCCAACTCCTGGATCTGGGCCTGTGTCATGCTTCTGACCTCCAGAACTATAATTGTAACATAATTGGTGCACCTAACTTGTTTCTTCATTGTCCCTCTTCAATATTGCGTTTTCCAACCCTCATTCTGAGTCTATTTAACTTCATCTTCTCCTTTGTCCCTTCTTTCCCTTATTTCTCAGTGCATTTCCTTCCCTTTCCTCCTCTTTTCCACTTCCACCTTCCCTCACCTGACCCTCATTTCTGTTTCTGACTCCTGTGACAATGTTGCCTCCCCACTGTCACCTTGCTTACTGGTCTCTTAGATGAACTGGTCTGTTTTGAATCTACACCAGCTGGTGGTGGAGGGAGAGACATGAAACAGGTAACAGAACACCCTTCAAAGAATATCTCCGCACCCGACTTCCAGCACAGTCACAATGTTAATAAGCCAAGGGGGCACAAATATATTATTCTGACAATTCTCTGAGTATATCGGCAAACAAAGGGACCACATTTGTTATTTGAATGTATTGGCAAGGTTATTTGAATATATTGAGACATTCATTTTGTTTTGTCCTTAGTTCTTTAGGAGACTAAAAGGAATGAAGCCTCTTATTTTGAGTATCATATTAAAAGATTGTTCTTTGCTATAGGCGCCCTTTTGGGTTCAAAACAAAGTAGCCAGAGAACTGGAAACAGCAACCAGACCTTTATTTTTTTTAATTCTTTAACTAGCAACTCCTCAACTCCCCAGCTCTGATAACCACCATTCAACTCTCTGCTTCTATGAGTTCAACATTTCAATATTCCACATACAAGTGAGATCATGTGGTATTTGACTTTCTGTGCCTAGTTTATTTCATTCAGCACAATGTCCTCTCCCATCCAGGCTTCTGTCTAGGAGGCCAAGCCATTAGAAAGGGTGTTAGAAAGTGCCTAATGAAATTTGAGAAGGAGAAGTGGCCCCATTGTGAGGGTCCTCCAAACTGAGATGAGTTTGAGAATTTGGGGGAATTCCTAGAGTAGTCTAGATTTGTGTCCCCACAAGGAAGAACTCCTACCATGGGGTGGCACTTGAATGCCCAGGTGACAAAATTAAGCTGTGGTTTCACAGCCCTAACAAAAGAGCTGGCCCCTTAGAGAACCACACAAGATTAGACAGTCCTCAGGAGCCACCAGGATAGAGCAAAACGAGCCCTGGAAACTCACTGGAGGATCAAGACATGAACCCCTGTAAATTCTCACAATCCTAGGAAGAGGAGGGACTCGGAGTCTGACTGAGATGAAATTTCTTGCTACCCCTGTTAAACTGCAACACTGAGTCAGAGATTAATTTGGAACATATAATGATTTGGAGCATAAAGAGACCATTCTATTTTACTTCTATGAGTTCAGTGTTTTTAGATTTCAAAGTGAAATATCTTTTCTCAAATTTCTCTGAGATCTTCCCATGTCTAGAATTGTGACCGCCCTCGTTTCCTGTTCTCCTCTACTTTTTCTCCTTAGCACCTTTTACTAAAATACTTCTCTATTTTGGTCATTGTCTGATTCCCACACCAGGAGGGCAAGGATTCTTGCCTGTTTTTTGTGCCTGTCACATGGTAGATGGTCAGGGAATATTTGTTAAATGAATAAGCATTTAACCTATACTGTAGAAAAGAGAAACTCCTACCTGCTAGAAATGCAAAAGCTACTAGTGTCTGTCATTTTTACAGAGGCCCAACATTACTGACCTTTTTTGCATATTAATATTTTATATGACGTACTCTTGAAATGAAGAACGGGAAGATGGAGTAGAGTCCCATTGTCACTCCATTCACTTGATTAGTTACCTTTCTCAGATATTCAGCATCCTCACCCCTCATCTATATTAAGGCAAATGTCTATTTCCAGAATACCACCCTTCTCCAAACAGAAAAACTTTTGTTTGAGAAACCCAAGTCGTCTTCTCCAAAACAACTTTTTTTTTTCTATCCTGCAGACCTCCTGAGCACCTGAGTAACATTCATCTATATTCACTTCCTGAGTGGTTGTCAACTGCAAATGCCCAGAAATAGAGATCAAGTTCTTTGTAACTGCATTTTGAAAAAGTTACTGTCGCATTATAGATGACAAATTAGCATTTTCCAGAACAACATTTTAAAGTCAGAGTTTATATCTGTCTTTCCAGCAGCACTAAAAACAAACTTGGAAACTAATAAATACCTACCTGTTGGTTATAATTAATTCTCAACATATGCTGTTTCTGAGAAATGCCTTTCTCCAAAGGAGATCTAAACCTGCTTAGTGCCAAATGAATGGGTAAGTGTGACACCACTTTCTGGAATTGTCATGCCATTCCAGGTCTGTCCCCAAGAAGCCAAATTAAATTCCTAGAATCAAATCAGCAGTTATAGGACATCTGTTAACACATCCTGCTCATCACTGGACTGCCAACTGAGCTTTCTGATTGCTAAAAATCAGATCATGGGCTTCTGCAATGATGTGCCACCAGGTACAGTCTCACTTCCAGGATCAGGAAAAGAGGTCCTACTCATCATGGGATTTTTCTTTTACTTTCAATATGTTCTGATAACCAAATATCTCCACTCTTGACTTCTTGAGAAGATATTCATCTTCTCAAAGTTTATATCTACAATACACTTGGTTTTTTAGTGAAGAACTATTGGGGGGATTTTTAGTGCAGATTTTTCCTTAGGAGATGAAACTCCAACATTTTCTTAAATTAAGGAAAAAGGTCAAAATTCCAGTTTGAAAACTAGTTAATATTGGTCATGCATAATATTAACTAGTTTTCAAACTGGAATTTTCAGGAGCATTTCTTATAATTTTAAAAGCACTATTTTAGAGATAACCTAGGTTTAAAAGTAATAAATGAATGTTCAAGGTGGAGCTTTTGGGAAGTGATCATGAAGGCTGATGGGTTCATTATTAAAAGTACTACTGGGAGTTGGTGAAAGTTGTAGGAGATGAGGCCTACTTGGCAGAAGTAGGTCACTGTAGGCATGCCCTGGAAGGGTATATGTTGTCTCCCGCCCCTTCATCATCATCCCTCTCTCTGCTTCTTAACAGCCAGGAGGTGAGTTAACCATGGCCTTCTGCCATAATGTTCTGTTTTGCCTCAGGTGCAAAGCAATAGAACCAGTCGACCAGAGACCGGAACCTCTAAAATTGTGAATTAAAATAAATCCTTCCTCCTTTAAGTTGTTTTCTCGGGTATTTTTGTCACAGTAACAAAAAAGCTGACTAATACAATATAGAAATGATTTTTTAAATGTGCAGCATGCTAGACAATAAAATTTTTAACTTTCAAAATCCAAAAAATACATGTTACTTTGAATTAGAGGATAAAGTTTCAATGGTAAGTAAAATTACTTTTTCCTGTTTATCTCCTGCATTTCTTAGCACACTCTCGCTCCCTCTCTCTCTCTCTCTCTCTCTCACCTCTTTTTATCACATTCTGTCCCTCAAAATAAAGGATTTGAGAGTGTTGGCCTTAAGATCATAGATGCATTTCTTTGTATTTAAAAAAGATGACTCCTTCATAAATTTAAAATGAATTTTCTGAATGAATACTAGCCAATAGTCATAATGTTTAATATCTGAGCTTAACAGTTTTGTATTCATTAACTTAATACTCCTAAAAACTTATAAAAGACAAGTACTACCACCATCATCAGTTCCTGTATTTCACACTAAGAAACTGAAACAGAAATATTAAGGAACTTGGCCTGTTCCATCGACTGCCCTTTGTAGTTTAAGGAGACTAGAGGACTAGGGAATTTCCCTTACTTTATTTCCAGTGACTTCCTCAAGAGCAAATCAGAAGATGTCTTCCTCTTCCTTCCCAACCCCTCCTTTCCTCCTCCTCCTCTTCCCTCACTCTCTGAAGCACCTCCTTACTTGGCAAGTCTTTACTGTCTTCGTAGAAAGGTCTTTGCCACTTTCTCTTGTCTGACCAACTGATAGCTGCAACATCAATCCAGTGAGTGAAAAATTGGACTGTTTAGTTTTGCAAGTGATTTTAGAGTGGTTGATATTCATAAACAATTATGGGGTGGCTCAGCTTTATAGCACATGGTTAGCATGTCCAAGGCCCTCGGTTCCAGGCTCAGAACCCAAAATAAACAGATCAGTAACATAAAATAAAATACACAATAATGATTTTAAAAATTCTGTTACACAGAGTTCCAGCCATAATTTTCTAGGATGTTTAGATAGTGCTAAGAAAGCCTATAAACATATTTTAAAATAGGCAACACATGGTACTTACCATGAGCCAGGTACTACTCTAAAGGTCTCACGTAAGCTGACTCATGTAATCTTCACTGAAACCCTCTGAGATCAGTACTATTACTGTTTTCCCATTTCACAGATGGGAAAATTGGGGAGCAGAGAGCCATTAATTAACCCATATATTAATAATAGGAGAGCCAGCATTTGGACTTCTGTAATTTGGCTCTAAATTCTATCTGCTTAATTACTATGCCGTGCTGGTGCCCCAAGACACATTTGAATTTTATGAAGTCAGATGCAACTGCTTATTTAATGTGAAAATAGTATTTACATTCAATATATTCTAACTGGTACCTCCTCCCACTTGAAGTGAATACCATAGGTCTATAAATCCAACTTAATATAGTCTATTATTCAGAGTCCACAAAATTGGGATGAGAACATTACTATTATACATAAAAATAAGGTATTTCAATACCTCTCAACAATGAGATGTAAAATCTTTTCATGATTTAAATGTTATCTATTCATAATAAAAGTGAAATTATATCCAATTTCTCCATTGTACAAAATAAGGTACAAATTATGAAACTTCCATTAGTAAAAATATAGCATCTTTCTGTCAGACTACTAAATTAGCAATCTTTTATTATTTCTTCATAATACAAAGGAAATACAGTTTGCCAAATTTCAACTTTTTCTTAAGAAACTAAATATTATTTGCTGCCCTTTAAAGAATGTGTGCACGCATGCATGTATGCATGTGTTCGTGTGTGTGTGTGTGTGTGTGTGTACACACATGTATGTATTCCATAGCAATTTATTTTGCTTCTGGTGTCAGTTTGCCATTGTGAGTAGCATAGTTCCCTCCACACACTCGATCTACTGTGCTTTCTTTTTTCTTTGGCCCTCACCTCTGTGGAGCCTAACATATACATTATTTATTGTTATTTATTGTCTGTCCGCCTCTCCAGAATGTGTGCTCCATCAGGACAAGAATTTATGTCTGTCTTGTTTATTTCTGTATCCCCAGCTCTAGAAACACTCATGCCTTGCACATAGCAAATGTTAAATTAATATTTGGTAAAGAAATAAATGTTTCTGCAGAAAATCTCCCCGTAACATCCTCCTCCCACCCCCAATGAGACCTTTGGGGAAAATGTGTAATAAAAAGATGTTAGTCGGGGCTGGGATTGTGGCTCAGTGGTAGAGCGTTTGCCTCGCATACGTGAGGCACTGGGTTCGATCCTCAGCACCACATAAAAATAAATAAAATAAAGATATTGTGTCCATCTACAACTGAAAAAATACTTAAAAAAAAAAAGATGTTAGTCTTACTTTACCTGAGTGAAAGACTGCAAGTGAGTTTGCAGAATCTGGAGCCCTAGCAATTGGGTGGGTGGGCCTCACCATCTCTCTGTAATACAAATGACTCCTGTTAATCTCCTTAAAGGAGGAGGGGGCTAGGGATTGGTCTCATGAAGATATTTCGATATAATAATTTGGTATATAATTCAGGATTTAGTTTGGCTTAATAATACAGTCAATCCTCATCATTCAGATTTCATATTTGTGGATGTGCCTGTGTAAGAGAAAACAAACTTCCTTTTCTAGGGGAAGAATAATTTCCTTTAATTCTCAGGTTCTATGACCAGGCCTGAGAATTAAATTAACATAAGACAGTAACAAGAGAATTGCATACAAGTTTCATTTAATATTTTCATGTACATGGGCATATTCATAAGAAAAATGAAGACTTGAAGAAGACACTAGGCCCCAAAGCTTACATGCCTTTTAAATAAAAAATGATAAATTGTAGAGAGGTGACAGGACAAACAGGCTTGGGTAGGGTCAGTAAATTATGGAAGGTGACTAGGAACTATATGGGGGAAACTAATGGAAAATAAGGCTTATTTTAGTAGATTGGTTTGTTCAGATCCACTTCGGTACGACTCCCAGTCTCCAGTGATGAAAATGTTCTTCTCTTCTTGGTACAGAAAGGGCACCTTTCTTATGTGAAATTTTAGGTATAAAGTGGAGTGTTAGAGAGCCCTTCCTGCCTCTGTTGTTTCTCAAGTGCCTCAGCTCAAAGTAGACAATATGTCAAAATCACATATTTTGGGGTGGCATCTCCTGAACCCTTTCACCTACACACTACAATGTATTTGAAGACCTGAAACCAGTATGGCACTTTTCTCGTTCATTCAAGGACATGCAAGATCTATGAGCTACCCAGTGTACATGTCTCCAGCTGAGTTTGAACAAGGCAATTCTAAGATCTCTTATTGTAAACTCTTTTACATGGTCTATTTAGTGCCTTTTGTGTGTGTGTTGTTGATTTTGTTTTTTAAAACGGCACCAAGCATTGTGCTGAAGTACTATCTAGTGCTCCTAAGAAGAGGTCTTATGAAGAAACATGTACATCAGTCAGATTAGCTTCCTTCAGGCAGTGCTGTTGGCAAGGGGCACAAGGTTAACAAATTAGCAATATATTTTCAATCAGGCCTCCTTAAACAGAAACACACAGCAAACAAGGTTATGCATTGATTGGTTGATGAAAATGTAGCCTGAGGCTGTTTTTTTCCTGGAAGCAAACACTTAGTAAATCACTGTTTGCAGTGACTGTACAGAACCTAACTCTGTGAAGCAACTGATTTACTCTAGAATTCCCCAGAATGATTCCCTTTCTGATCTTAGAAGCATTCTCTGAGGTTTCTCATAAACATCCTTTTGGAGACAGTACATATATAAAGTCATGGATGTGGAGTATCCAAACCTGAGCTCAGTCCTACTTCCCCAACGTGGGTGATCATTCTGAACAAATCATTTGACCTGTCTGGGTAGAGTTTCCTAATCTGTAGAATGGTTTCCTCAGCTGATAGGAAGAACTGGAAAGCTCTTTAGTGTGCATATGTGTAAGATAGCTTTTCAAGTTGAACAGTGGTTTGTATTTTCAGTTATCGTGGGGTCTTGATGTAGTTTCTCAGAGAATTGTTGCTAAAAAATTGTGGGGATTTGACTTTCGGGTTTTAGAGGTGATACATAGCATCCTTGTTAATAAAAGGGACGCTAATCCCAGAATGTCTTGGTTATTGTCTAACCTGGCATCTGAAGCTGCCTCTCAACAACATTCCTCCCAAGGTCATTAGTCCAGTTTCCCTAACCTAAGTGTCCAAATGGGGCCAGGGAGACCAAAGAGTGCAAGGAAAGAATTCTGGCTATGACTGAGGAGATTTGAAATTGCATCTGTCACTCCTCAACTCTGTTACCTTAGGTGAGTTATTGCACATCTTTGGGCACCAGTTCCTTCACTTTTAAGTAATTTTTATTAGATGTCTGTATTAGATGAAAATAATAACTCCATATATGTTATCTCAAATAACTTGCATATGGTAAAACAAAAATCAAAGAATAAAAAAAGTGCGAGTTTATTTTTCCTCACCATCCCTATATTAGTTTGCTAGGGCTACTATAACAAAATACTACAGATTGAGTGGCTTTAACAACAGGAAATTATTTTCTCACAGTTTCAGAAGCTTGAATATGTCAGCAGATTTGATTTCTTCTGAGACCTCTATCCTTGGTTTGAATATGGCTGTCCTCTCCCCGTGTCTTCACATGGCCACCTCTGTGCTTGTCTACCTCCTAATCCCCTCTTCTTATAGGGATACCAGTCATATTGGATTAAGGCCCACTCTAATGACCCCATTTTAACTTAAATACCTCTTTAAATGCTCTGTCTCCAAATACAGTCACATTCAGAGGTACCAGAGGTTAGACCTATGGTAAATTAATTGATGTGTGTGTGTATGTAGAAGGGACTGCCATAGTTTATAACATGCGCCCGTAATTTCTCAAAATTGCACCACATTACGATTTGCTTTACATTTGAGCAATATTTAAATTTTGTTTGTATTTTTTAGAAGTTCCCAAGTATCTGTCAGAGAAAAGTAACATGATTTTTTAAAAATCACATTTGCTATTTTAAAAGAATCCATTTTCTTCTTAAAAGATAATCTTCCTGGAGCCCTCTGATCTGTGTGTGCACACACATATATACACACACAAACTCACTTGTCATGTTTCCTTAACATCATTATTATATTCATCAGAATTTGCTACTACAATGAAACTCCTGAGGCAGGAACGTTGATAAAGAAAAGAAGTTGATTAAGCACAGTTTTGGAGGCTGACAGTCCAAACAGCATGGTGTATAGTCTCTGGCAATGGCAACCATGGTAAATGACAGAACAATTGTGATTGTGGGAGGAAAGATCACATCCCTCAACAGAATGTCAGAGAAAGAAAGGTGTCCCATAATTCCTTCCAAGGACAGCCTCAGGACCTAAGGACCTCTCACTTAGCCCTACAGCTTAAAGGTCTCACATTTACCTTTTAATACCACCTACCACTCTGCCTGGTGACCAAGTCTCAAACACATGAATCTTTAGGGGGACAAAAACATTCAACCCGAGTTCCTGAGTTGGTTTCCTTTTTTCTTAAATCATGTGTGCTATTCTTTCTTGGATTTTCACTTTGTTTTGCCAAAGTACATCTGTGGCAAATATGAAAGTATACTGCTAGACTACCTTTCAGGAAAGGACTCATTGTCCAGCTGCAAGGAGCAGAGCGAACTGACAGTCTACAGGATCGTCTAATGGTAATCTATCTGTGGCCAATGACAGAGCAAGGCAGTGATACAAGGGCCCAACAATTTCTGCCCAACTCAGCACTCCTCTAAAGAGAAATCTTTGCTCTGGAGCTACCAAGGGGGCTGGCAGAAACTGTCAGGTCAGCATCACTGTCTGGTGGCCACTCCTACTCAACTTGTGTCCTTCCCTTTTCCACTCATACGTTACGCCCTGGGAAAAATTTGCTAATTCTGCCTCAGCTTCACGATCTTGGAGAACTCATTCAGTATGACAACCTCAAATAATGTGTTGTTTAAATTATTATTCATTTCAGAAAGAATCATAAAATTTAGATTTTAGAGGCCTTGCAAGTATTAAGTATCTGTTCTAACATGTGATTTGTACCTATGATTGTTACCTAGACTGGGTAGGCAATTCAAGGTTCTAAATTATTTCCCCACAGAATTTTGAAGGCCTTGCTCTACTGTCCTCTAAATCTAAGACATCTGATCATAATCTAGTTCTTATTCCTTTATAGCTAGTCTAGTTTTTCAGTTGTTTTATTGTACCTCCATCTATGAAAACTTTTAGGGTTTCACTTTCATTCTTCAAGCTTTTAAATTTTACAAGGCTGTGTCAAGGCACATTTGTTTTTTATCCATCCCGTTTGGGTGGCCCTTTTGAATAGATGAGTAATGCCTTTCTTCCATTCCTTCCCCTGAATTGTCTCCTTCTCTTTCTGGAACTTAGTAGATAGCTATTGTGTCTTCTGGATCTCTTATGTTCCTATTTCTATAGTTTTTGCTTTCCATGGTCTGGTGTCTTATGAGATATTTTCCATTTTATCTTCCCTATCTTCATATTTGGTCTTTAGCCATTTCTGATACATTATTTTTCACCTTAACCATTGCACTTTAAGTTTTTAAGAACTCTTATTATTCTCTAGTGGCTCCTTTAAATATCACTGTGTTCTGGTTTTCATTGTTGCAATACCCTTTGCACGTCTCTGAGGATATCCATTAGCATTCAAAAACATAGTTCTGTTCTATTCCTCACATTATCTGTTTCCTCCTGGGTCATTTACTTAATTTGTTCATCTTGAATTTTCTTTTTTTAAGCTGTTGTTTCCTCTCAATTGTCTGCTAAACATGTTTTCATATTTATGAATGAAGGTCTACAGTGATTCATATCATAGAATGGCTGGATCTTGGGGACATGCACGCTTTTTCATTTATGGTGCATAGTGGGAGAACAGCCATCTGGACCAAGATCCCCCAAACTACCAACTGAAGAAGAGACGCATTCTAAGAGTAGGATGGGGCGGTCTTCTTTTCTTTCCATGTATGTTATTAGGATTTGCTCTGCCTCTCTCCCCAACCTATACCCCCATGGTCTCTCCAAGAAAATCTACTGTGCTTTAGCAGCTCTTCGGGCCGCTCTACCTGAGGACAAATTCAGCAACAGCTGCACAATGTTGTCGACAACTGACCTCTTCACTGCTGCCTCTGTGCTTGAAAACTCTTGGGAACTCTACTGAAAGAATGTGTTTGTTTCTGTTAGCTTGCAGAATGTGCATTTTGAACTATAGTTTTCTCTATTCCAAGCTGTATCCATATACTCTCATTTGCTTTCCACCTCCCAGAAATCATTTAAAATCTCTAGTTTACTGATTGTACCTACTATAGTTTGCCATGTTGCAACAAATCTTTTTCTCTCTTTATATATCTTTATTATACTGTTTTCAGTGCCTTCCTCCTGGGAAGGAAGGAATGCAATCAAACATGCCCAATAAAACATGCTATCCTTCCACCTGAATACAGGGAATGAAGATCTAAATGAGGCCAGAACAATGGAAATTTTTGCAGTAAGGCCTGAGAAAGAGAAGGAAGTCTCAGGGTTATAGATTAAGGAAAGCTCAGGAACTTTTAGGGGAATTTTTTTCAACATGATACTACAGCTACATAGACAGGAGCTGAGGGGCACTGAGAGAAGCCTTTAAGGAGGCCGGGGTACATTTCATTCTAGGTTTCCTAGGGAAATACCCTTGTCATTATAATACTTACACTTCTCTTGCTTACACTAGCTGTGTGTGAATTTTTGCCCCAAGTAAAAGAGCCAGAAGTCACACATTTCTTTTCTTTTCTTTTTTTTTTTTTTTTCTTCTTGTACTGGAGATTAAACTCAGGGGCAATTGTTTTATGTAGAGACAGGGTCTCACTGAGTTGCTTAGCACCTCGCTGTTACTGAGGCTGGCTTTGAACTCACAATTCTTCTGTCTCAGCCTCCCTGTAAATACTGGGATTATAGGCTTACGCCACCACGCCAGGCTCATGCATGTCTTGAAGTCTGTTACTTAGGCTGGTTGTAGTAGAAGAGGACATACGAAGGGGTGATGGTTTCTGCCATCCTGCAATGATGGCCATAATTGTGACATTTGCATATAATAAAAGCCTTGCTTGCCACTGTCATAAAATGGGAAAAGGTAGGAATAAGACAAAAGCTCTTTCCTCTTAATCTAATTTACTTGGTTCTGTCCATTAACATGTAAAGAGGGGTGCAATGTATCTTTCCAAAATCCCAGAGTTAATTTTTTTTAGTTGTAAATGGACACAATATCTTTATTTTATTTATTTTGATGTGGTGCTAAGGATGGAACCCAGTGCCTCATGCATGGGAGGCAAGCCCTCTATCACTGAGCCACAATCCCAGCCAAACTTTTCTTTCTTTCTTTCTTTTTTTTTTTTTTTTTAACTCTGAGAAACACTATGTAACTTTAAAGATACATCAGCTTGTTACATGCAAAAATGGCAAATATGTTCACTAGGAAACAAAAATTAAAACCACCATCATTGTGTCAAAATTGTCTGTGCTTGCCATTCCCCATAAATTTTAGCTTCTTTTGATCAAGTTTAAGCAACCTTAAGGAAACTGGGTTCCCACTTCATAAAATTCATCGCTTTCTTTTTTCCTAACTTCGCATTATTCCCGTACTTTACATTTTCTTAAAGCTTTTATTTTAGGGAATTGCCATCTTATCAGGAGATTTAACAAACAGTTGCAAATTCTCCTCTACAAGTAAGATTAAAATAATAACTTCAGTACAGAAAGTCGGCTTGATCAAACCAACACCATGCTTCCTTAGTTAAAAGAACCATCATTGGAAGGTTTTTATGTAGGGTTAGAGACCCTAACAGCTAGAGACCGCAGAATATCACAGAAGAATGGCCACAAGCCACTAACGATTTACTAACCCTCTTTGACTATGACTTTACAAAACCAGGCCAATGTAACAAGATCACAGGCCCATCTGGGAGGGAATATCTTTTGTGAAAATTAAATGTAAGAACAGGATCAAAAAGACAATGTTAAGTACCCTTAACTTTTTACCGGGTTCTCTCTCCCTGCAGTCAGGGGAGCGAGGTCTTCTTTAGTGACTTTGTGATTGTGATGTGTTAAAATAATTTACAAAAGCCGAGGATCGGAGATGCGTCCCAAGCCGCGCTGGGATTTCAACCAGCTCTGCGTGGGGCAGTAGGTTTCCAGACACCGCCCGCATCCAGCCAGCCTCGCCCCAGGCATTGGAAACCACGAGAGCATCGGCAGCAAAGGCGAGCCAAGACTCTCGGGCCTTCAAAGTGCGGCTTACAGTGCTGTGATCTAACTACTGTGCCATTTGTAGTTTGGGAAACTCAGGGCAAAGTAATGACTTTTGGTTTTGAAAAGTGAAGTAACAAAAAGCGCGAGCCAGGCAGGAGTCGAACCTACAATCTTCTGATCCGTAGTCAGACGCGTTATCCATTGCGCCACTGGCCCTACACACAAAGTACTCAGGGGGGGCCTTTGGAATGACATCGTAGTCAGGCGGCACCTGACAGTCACCCAAAGGGGTTAGTAGAGGAAAGCTGCGACAGGCAGACAGTGGAGTGACAGAATCTAAGCACAGAGAACCCGGGTCACCGGGATTAGCGCCCTTCCCGGGGTCACTCGCCGGCGAGGTAGAGAGGGGGCGGGGCTGTCTTCTTGCGCTCGCGTATAACCTCACACTGGCGCGTACTTCCTCCTCTTGCTCCTCCTAGTGCGCATGCTCATGCCTCGCTCAGCCAACCACGAGAGCGTTCTGACTCCTAAGTGTTGAATCTCAGGGGGCGCGTCCTGTCTTCCTGTCCCTTCGATAGCTCAGCTGGTAGAGCGGAGGACTGTAGCTGATCCCCTGGCAAAAGACATCCTTAGGTCGCTGGTTCGATTCCGGCTCGAAGGAGACTGGTGTGGCTTTTTTCCCGGCGTTCCCCCCTCAGTCAATCATGGCACCCCAACGAAGAGTTGACACTTCATTACTTTGGCTCTCCTTTGGATCAGTGACATCCCACGTGTGAAGTCTTTTGCGATCCCAGAGCGAGGACGTGCTCGCGCCAGTTAGTTCCAAAGTGCAGCTGTGGTGGTGGCCTTGTGTTTGTTCCTTAATTGTCTCTGGCGTTTCCCGAGCCGCCGAGTCACAAAAAAAGACCAAAGGGAACGCGGCCAAGCTGGTCCCAAGCAGAAGGGACTTAAGAAGCCCGGGGTAGCGTCAGCCACGCCAGGGCCAGCTCAGGGTGCCGCGAGGAGGTGGGCGGTGCGTGGGAAGAGAGGTCTTGTACCCTGGAATCAGGAAGACAGGGCACACAACGCTCGGAGTCTAGAAAGTGAGGCGAGGTTAGGGAACGAGCTGGCGGGAGTGCTGCCCGCTCCCTTCGATAGCTCAGCTGGTAGAGCGGAGGACTGTAGGTTGCACTTCCGTGGCCATCCTTAGGTCGCTGGTTCGACTCCGGCTCGAAGGAGGGGCAATCTGGTTTTGTCACTTTGGTTTCACTTACTAGATAAGACTAAATGTGGTTTTTTAAGAAATTATCACTTCTCATTGCTCTGTCCCTTCTCTAGAGGAACAGATAACGAGCCGTGCCCAGCGGTGGGGGATTAGCTCAAATGGTAGAGCGCTCGCTTAGCATGCGAGAGGTAGCGGGATCGATGCCCGCATCCTCCAGTTTTCTTCCTGGTCCCATCCGGTAGTTTTTAGTTCAATTCGCTCAGTTCTGAACTCAAACAGAAAGTCAGACCTTAGGCAAGTAAAAGGGAAAGTAAGCTTGATGTTACCGCTCCGGAAAACACCCCAGACAAGGGTCGATGGACGTTGGCAGTTAATCCACCAAGTTTTTTAAAAAAATTAGATCCATTTTCTTTAGGAAATTAATGAAATTTTTCGTTCATAAATGGTGACAGATTGCCGTTATATCTATTGCTACTCCAGCTCTTTGTGATTTGTTTGATATCTGCACTGCCGGTAGTTAGGGGAAACCCACACACGGGAAAACAAGCAGGAAACAGAACTTGGAAAGGATCACTGACTACTTGACCAGTCTGTTAGGCAGATGGGGGAGGGCAGGCTAAAGCAAGGGTCGAATACGGAGAAGTCACGGAGTGACCGTTTGCTTTTGGAAAGGGATTCTAGTGCCAGTGTCCTCCTGGGAAGTAATTGTGGAGAGATCAGCACTGAGAAAGAAGTAACTGGAATAAAAGTTCTATTTAGGGCTCCGCTTGAGTGCAATTTTGTTGAAAAACAACTAGAGCAGACGCACAGACACAACGCGTTGAAAGATTCAGATTGAACAGAAGGCATAAGAAGATCTTTCTGGTAGTAATTCTCCTTATCCTCATTTTCTGAAAGAGCTATGGAAGCCACAACACAGAACATAAATCTTCCTGGCAACGATAGAATTATTATCCTTCTTGAGGGTAATAATGGTAATAAAGAAATGGTAATTCTTCACTCTTGTATATTTTAGAGTCCTAGGCAACATGTATGCTTTTGTTACCAATGTATCTAACTTGCCATGGTTTGTTACTTTATCTTGAATTTTCTTTCCATTTTTTATCTCATTTTTCAATAAATTTTTTAATTGAATGTAAAATCAAAATACATCATGTTCATGAAAACACATTAACAAAGTAAGAAAAAGAATCATTTTAATTGTTAATTGCCTAAAACAACAAGAAATGGATAATAAGTCAAAGGAATAGGAAGGAATAGTACCAGGATCTCCCTTTGGAGGATACACGTATACGCAGGTGATGTGGGACAGAACTGAAACTTCTCAGGGTCAGCAGCCCAGGTGGGGAATGGAATTCAGGTAAAAAGTTCAAAGGTACAAGTCAGGAGACAATAAGCTTAGTGGTTAGTCACGTGGGCTGTGAAACCTGATGACTTGTCTTGGCTTTGCAGCTTCCTACTGCATGACCTTGGACAAGCTGCTTGACTTCTTGGTTGCTTCGGTTTCCTCTTTTGTAAAATAGGGATGTGATAAGGGTACTTATTTTTATTAAGATATCATTTATTTAAAAAGCTCTTAGTACAGTGCCTGGCATATAGTAAGTACACAATAAGCATTAGCTGTTATCAGTGTGAAAGAAAGAAAAGAAGGGAGGGGAAGCGGGGAGAAGGAAAGGGAGGGAGAGAGGAAGGGAGGGGGAGGGGAAGGAGAAAGGGAGAAGCATAAATATGAAATGTCATATTCATGATAAACTGTAGAGATTGGACATATTTCAACATCTAAAGGCCTGGTAAGCAAACCATTTACAGTGAAGGCCTGGAGAAATTATTTTGAGGGTTTGTATTGATGTTTATATAAGTACATGTGGAAGTCGAGGAAAGAGGTGCTTGGCTCAGCTCTGCAAAGAAAATAGGGGGAAAAATACAAAATGATGGCTAAATACATTATGGTATGACCATATAATAAAAATATATGATCATTTTAATTGGATTTATTAGGAATTTGTATGGACATGGAAAATGTTAATACTTGAATGCTAAACAAAATATTACAGAGTAATATAAATAATAACAATATAAACGAGCATAAATTATCTAGAGAAAATATTGGAAAAATGCATAAAAATGTTTATAATGGTGATCTTTTCTCTTCCCTAAAATTTTAAAAATATTTTCTAATTTTTCCAAAATATACATTTACTATTTTAATTGGAAATATAGATGAATATATTAATAGCTCATATTTGAAATTCTGGTTGCTTCAGTTTCCTTATTTGTAAATGGCAGATGATAATAATTAGGTAATTAACAGCTAATATTTATTCAGCACTTCCTACAAGCCAAACACAGTTCTAGGAACTTTACATGTATTAGTGCATTTATTTTTCTCATAAAGAAAACACCAGGCCCAGATGGCTTCTGTAGTGAATTCTACTGAGCATTTAGGGATGAAATAATACTAATTATATATAAATTCTTCTGGAAAATTGAAGAAGGAGTACTTTCCAACTCATTTCTATGAATTCAACTTTACCCTGATCCTAAAACAAGGCAAAAACATTAGAAGAAAATAAAACTGTAGAACAATATCCTTAATGAACAGAGATGCAAATATTCTTAACAAAAATTTAGCTGATTAAATCCAACAATACATAAAAAGAAAAATATATTATGGAATTTATTTCAGGAATACAAGACTGGTTCAACTTTCAAAAATCAATGTAATTCGCCATATTAAACAGATTAAAGAAGCATTTGACCAAATTTGACATTCATTCCTGATTTTAAAAACTGATAGCAAACTTGGAAGGTAGGGGAATTTCATCAATCTAATAAAGGCATCCATGAAAAACATACAGTAACATTATACTTAATAGTGAAAAACTAAGGTGGGTATAACACCTGTAATCCCAGTAACTCAGGATACTCAGGCAGGAGGATTGCAAGTTCAAGGCCAGCCTCTGCAATTTAGCAAGGCCCTCAACAATTTAGCTTAAGACTCTGTCTCGAAATAAAAAATAAAATGGGCTGGGCATGTGACTTAGTGGTAAAGCCCCTCTGGGTTCTATCCTTACTATCAAAAATAAAAATAAAAAGTAGTAAAAGACTAAATACTTTCCTCCAAAGATCAGGAACAAGGCCAGGATGTACTTTCTGGGTTTTTGACAACAGCCAGCACAATAAGTTTAAAAAGAAAGAAAGAAAGAAAAGAAAAGAAGGAAAAAAAACCCTGATTAGAAAGAAAGAAATATATCATTTTTAAAAACATTGATTACATGTCAGGATGGTAATATTTTAGTTAAATAAAATATATTAATAGGATTAGTTTCATTTGTTTCTTTTAAGCTTTTTTAATGTAGCTGCTAAAAAATTTAAAAGTCATACACGTGACTCAAATTTGTCACATCTTATTTCTATGGACAGTGCAGTTTGGAGAGATAGGCAGGGGCAGAAAATGTCAGGCCTTAGGATTCACAGTGATTAATGTCTTTCTCGTTGGGGTGATGAGACCCATTCCTGGGACTTAAATAAGACGTGATGTGTAAGAAATGAGTTGCAGAAGGCAAGAGTGAATTCAGAGAAATCAATTAGGAAACTGGTGTGTAAGGAATGTGGAAGGTGGGTTGTGGTTGGGGTGGAGCTCAGGAGGCCCTGGAGCCCAGATGAAGACTTCAGACAGGCACCATAGAAGAACCCTAGGCTATAAAGTATTTGCTACATTTTGAAACAACTGTTGCTGTTTCTTTCTGGCACTTGAATTATGCCAATAAATGTTCAGAGGAAAGTACAATATGTTAGTTTTCTAACATTTCCCCAGAGATCTTTATGATGAAGTAAAATTTATAAACAACAGATTTGAAGCAGAAGCAATTATCAAGATGAAACAAACAAACCTTTGAAGGAGAAGTTTGCAAACTATCTAATGAAAGAAGAGGCACATAGTGTTAGCTTCTGCTAAGTGTTGATCAAGTTAGTTCATTTCTCTGTGGTATTCAATTCTATAAAATACTTATTTTTCATGAAAAATTTAAAATTATGTATGCAAGATGCCTATTTCCACAGAGAGATTGAAAAGATTACAATGTAGACAGAAGGAAAATGTTAAGTATTGTATAGATGAAATGGCCTAAGGAGATGACATGAATCTTTTTACTGGAGATCCCCCAGGCCCCCACCCCAAAGAAACTTTAAAAGTTACATGGAGGCAAATTCTTAAGACAACTAATGATTAAAGAGTGCTTTTCTAAAGCATACTTTGGACTCTAGGATACTAAAATAAATAACATTTTACACCTACATGTCTCTTGCCTGATGCACTGTATTTTGCAGGACCAATAAACAGAACCTGCTGTCTAGAACACCAACCAGCTCATCTAAATTTCACCGCTGACCTTATATGGTGCTCTCCCTAATCAAAAGATGGATGGGTGGATGGGTGGATGGATGGATGGATGGATGGATGGCTAGTTTTATAGATGAATAGGTATTGTAAAAAATAATCTTGTGTCTTTAAGAGGATCTAGCTTACACAAGATTAAGAGTAGGCCCTTTGTTTTGGCATTGGATTAAAATAATTTTCAAGAGATTTAACTTATGCTGGAGTTGACCTGAAAGTCTTAGGCTGCTAGTGCCTTAGTGTTTCAACCTTTCTAACCCTCCTTCTTCTGCAGTTACCTCTATGCCTGCACATCCACATCATCTGGTGTCCTCTTCGTGTTTTACTGATTTAGTCAGCCACCAACTTTTTTATGTTAGCTATAAGAAATCAAGAATTCTCCTTCTTTTCTACCTTAAAGGTTGAGCCAGAAGCAAGGTCAACCTTCTAATTCCTATTATTTTCTCTCCCAATAGGTTTGTCCTCTATCTGCCTTACCACTTCCTATAAGCAGTATTTCTTTAATTCCCTTTAGTCCTATCCTCCATCTGACCATAAATCCTGTTTTGTTTGATCAACAAACATTTGTTGAGCTAAGCTCTAATATTTTCTAGTATCTGGACTTGCAATCACCTGTGCTAAAGAGACAAAAGAACATGAGCAAGTGAAATACCAAGGATGTTCTAGAATCTTCAAGAAACTAGCACCCTGATACTGATTCCTTTTCTAATGCCTTATATCCCTAGAATACTCAGAACTATTTTAAAAGTTGGGCTTAAAAATTTATTTTGTTCTTGTAGCCATTCTGGGGCCAGTGGTGGTTCATATCACCCTAGCCATAGTACAGAATCCATCAAAAAAGAGTGACCCACTTCCTGTTGAAGAATCTTTCAAATGCATTTTCTCATTAATTTTCTCCCCAATTTTTTTATATTACATGTTCCAGAGCTGATTGTTCAATATGGTGCCCACTAATTGCATGATGCCATTCAAATATAAATTTAAATTAAATAAAATTTCAAAATCAGTTCCAGAGTTGCACTGTACACGTTCTAAGTATTCAGTAGGCACTTGTGACTAGAGGCTGAACATCACAGATAGGGAACATTTCCATCATCACAGATTTTTTTTTTTTTTTTTTTTTTTTTGAGGTACTGGGAACTGAGCCCAGGGTCACTTTGCCACTGAGCTACATGCCCAGTTCTTTTTTTATGTTTTATTTTGAGACAGGATCTTGCTAAGTTGCTGGGTTTGGCCTTGAACCTAGGATCCCCCTTTCTCAGCCTCCAGAGTTACTGGGATTACAGGTGTGTACCACCATGCCCAGCTCATTGCAGACAATTCTAATGGAAAGTGCTATTCTAGTTCGTAAGAGTAGCACAGCTTGTGGGGGTGAGACCATGGGCTCTATAATCAAAAGACAGGTCTTCAAGTGTGTATTACAACTTAGCAATCATATGACTTTGGACAACTACTTTGTTCAGCCACAGCTGGCTCCATGGCAGTAATAATACCTATTACACAGAGCTATTATATAAAGCACTTGGTACTCAGTACATGTTTATTTTATTTGTTGTGCTGATATAAAAGTAAAAGTAATTTTAGAATCCCTCTTTGTCCCTTCCTGAAATAAAGAATGCACTAATGTTTTATTATATAATAAAATATTTGGCTGGCCTTCATCCTGAGTTCCTGGGAGGAAGCCTCTAAATTCTCTAAGTGATAGGCATGTCTCTATGTTATTCATTGTGGGTCCCAATAACTTAGGCTAATAAGATGACTCAGGAGAGGGCCAATCAGGACAGAAAGAGCAATTGTGTGATTAGATTGTTGAGGTTTTGAGCTGTGTAGTCTCAGCCCAGCCTCCAGGAAGGGAAGAAGGGCTGAAGACTGATTAAATCATGGCCAATGATTTAATCAAATATTCCTGCATAATAAAACTCAGATAAAAACTTTGGACACAGAAGCTTGGGTGAGCTTCCCTGGCTAACAGTGCCTATTGTATTGTTACACATCCTGTGTATTGTATCCCATCCTGTGCCAGGGGTGATACATGCTGACTCCATTGGGGGAGGACACAGAAATTCATATTTGGGAACCCTCATCTAGATCCCTTATCCTATGCTTTTCTTCTTTGACCTGATCTAAATTTGTATTTTCCTCTCTCTCTCTCTCTCTCTCTCTCTCTCAATAAAATTGTAATCATAGCTTTAATGCTTTCCTGAGTTCTGTGTCACTCTTGGGTCAGAAGTGCCAGGACCTGGGAACCCCTGAGTTTTCAGGTATAGTCTGAAGTGAGGGCAGTCCTGTGGTACCCTTACTTTGTGAAGTTTGGCCTCCCTCCAGGTAAGTAGTATCAGAAGGATTTCAGACCTCCCTGTCATTCCTGCCCCTGACCCCTAAAACCTACTTCCATTTGGTCTGGAGGCTAGAGGTTGAAAAACGTCAAAATCCCTGTTGTCATATCTTAATATCAAATTTGGGTTTCTACTCAGTTTCTTGGACCCATGTTATTTCCCCCAGACTTCTCTGGAAGAATGGGAAGCTGTTGGAGAAGGGCAGTGATGGTTTTGCTTCAGTTTCTCAGTGTGTCTAAACATGCTCCTATCCATGTTGGTGGACTCTGAAATTCCTCCCTATGGTGCCAAGTCCTATCCTAATGTGTGTGGTGAGAGTAAAAATGAGAGAAGGGGAGGAAGTTATGCACCCCTTCCTCACCGTCCAGGATACCTCCAGGAAACTGCTGGTTTTCATGACTCTGAGGAGGCTCAAGTCCACTCTAAATCCCAGAACCTTGAAGATATCTTAAATCCAATTCAGTTACAGAATGGTTTCTGTCTCCTGGACTCTGAAGGATTTGGGAGTAGACCAAAATTTTCTAGCTCCACCCTAGAACCCAGCACTTTCTCTGTCCCACTCCCAACCCGCACACCCACCCTATAGATCTCTGGTCTCTGAGAGGAGGGAGGAGTAAGAGATGGAAAAAAGAGAATGAGGAAGGGTAAGTGGGTATTATTCACCTACTTGGCTCTCATTCCTGTGGGAGTTTTGCTTGCTTTATGGATAGCCTCCAGCCACGGTTCTAGGAAAAAGTGGAAGGCAGAGGAAAAGAAGGAACATCAAATGATGGAATTGGGGATTTTCAGCATCAAAAGAAGTATTGTTTCAGATTTTTCTCCTAAAGATGCTGCTAAGATGTTATGAACCCCACTCACTTATGAGAGAACTGAAATCTGGCAAGATGAGGTCACTTTTCCAAGACCACAAAGTGAGGTGGACACAGAGGTTAGAGAGAAGCCTGTGTCCTGACTCACTCTGTAGCCCTCCCTGCATCGTCACTGTTTGCTCACACTCAAGGCACCTGAGTCATCTTTGTGGATCCCACTTTCATAACAACCTCAGAGTCCGTTTCCTCCTTTCCTTCCCCAGCGCCATCATCTCATGCCAGGGCTTTATGACCTCTCACCTGAACTATCACCTTCCAATCTGGTCTTTACAGAGTTTTAAAGGCACTCTTCATCTGTCCCCTTCACCACTGCATGATTAACCTAGCAAACACACACTCTCATAGAGATGTCCCTGTGAGAAGCTCTCAATGACTTCCTGATGTCTAATTTATTAAGTGTTAGAAACTCTTCAGTCCAGTATTTACAGCCTGCCAATGCATCAGCAATGTACTCTGCATTCCGGTCTAAACCACCATATCCTCTGAGATTTCTTACACACCTGCACCTCCAGGCCTTTGCTGCTTCTGTGTTACATGAAAAGCCCCACCTGTGTCTCACCTAGCTACATGTCCATCTGTTTAAATTCCTCAGTGGAGCTATTCAAAAGCTACCCCCACCCATGAAGCCTCCCTCACTCCTCCCTCTTTAAATGTCTGTAGCTCCTTATCACATTTTGTTTTGACCTATGGTTCTATATATACATCTTATCTCTATTAGGCTCAGCTTCTTGAGGACATGGCTTATGTCTTGCTAATCTTTTGATCCCCAGAGCCTTACACAATGGAGACACCTGGTAAACATCTGATGAATGTTTTGTTGAAGGAATGACTTTTTTCTATAAGCATAGGCTCTGCTACAATGTAAAGTCATGTGCTGCATTGCAACTTTGCAGTCAATGATGGACCAACTGCATACACAGCAGTGGTCCCATGACACCATCGTACATAGTGATGTCTTAGCTATCACAATGTTCTGCACAACACATTATATTCATGTTAAAGGCGATGCTGTATAAAGAAGTCTAGGCTAGCCAGGTGAAGTGGTGCACACCTGTAATCCCAGCACTATGAGAGGCTGAAACTGGAGAATTGCGAGTTCAAAGCCAGCCTCAGCAATGGCGAGGTGCCAAGCAACTCAGTGAGACCCTGTCTCTACATAAAACACAAAATAGAGCTGGGATGTGGCTCAGTGGTCAAGTACGCCTGAGTTCAATCCCTGGTACCAAAAAAAAAAAAAAATGAAGTCTAGGCTAACATGTGTGGTTTTGTCTTAATTCTTAACGAAAGCATTTAAAAATTAAAATTACAAAAAGAAAATCTTATAGAATAAGTTTATGAAAATATCTTTGTGTATCTGTGCCATGTGTTTGGGTATAATAAATATTATCACAAAATAGTCAAAAAGTTAAAAAAATTAAAAAGTGCATGAAGTAAAAAGTTATAGTAAGTTTAGGTCAATAATGGTAATTGAAGAAAGGAAAAATTTTAATAAATTTAGTGCAGCCTAAGTATGTTATGTTTATAAGGTCTAGAGTGGCGTACAGTCATGTCCTCAGCCGTCACATTCACTCACCATTCATCCAGAGCAACTTTCAGCCAGTAAGCTCCATTCATGGAAAGTGCCATACAGGTATACCATTTCTTATCTTTTATACCATATTTTCACTGTACCTTTTCTATATTTAGAGATATATATATATATACACACACACACATATATATTTAGATATAACATATCTACATTTATATATATACATACACACATACACACATATATAATTACCATTGTGTTAAAATTGCTTACAATGTTCAGTACAATACCATGCTGTTCAGGTTTGTGGCAGGAGTGATAAGCTGCACATGTAGTTTTCTCTAAGTATTCTCTGGTATTCACACAGTGACAGAATTGCCTAGCAACGCACTTCTCAGAACCCATCCCTGGTGTCAATTAACTCATGACTATACTATTAGTATAAGTGCTGAGATGGTTAATTTTGATTGTCAACTAGATTGAGAGAATTCTAAAAAATGGATAAAGCAGACTGCTGGGTGTGTCTGTGAGGGGTGTTGTCAGAGACAATTGATGTGGGTAAGTGAACTGAGTAGGGAAGACCTGCCCTGAATGTGGGAAGCTCAGTCCAAAAGGCTGGGGGCCTGGATGGAACAAAAAACACATGTGTGCAAGCAAGCTTAACTCTTCTTGAGCAAGTGTGGTTTTTCCTGTTGCCATCATCCCAGGACATCAGACTCTTCAGCCTTTGAACGTGGATTTATACCAGCAAGTCTCCAGGGAGCTTCTGGGCCTTCAGCCTCAGACTGCGTCATTTGTCTCTCTTGTTCTAAGGCTCCCAACTTCTTGGACTGAACTTTCCATTCTGCAGGTGGCCATTGTGAAATCCTTCAGTCTCTGACCCCGTAATCCAATGTAATAGATCCCCTCTCATAATTATATATACATTTTATTGGTTCTATTCCTCTGGAGCACCCTGGTTAATACAAATGTTTTCCCTTAGATTGCAAGGTCTTATACTTTTACAGTAGAAACTTTTTCTTCCCTAAAAATTATCTCACATATTTTGCTCAGACTTCCATAGTCGAAGTAATGATAAACAGAATTAAAAGCAGAATTAACTACCTAGTCTAGGTGACTGGATGTGAATCAGTAAAAAAAATTCATCAGTCCCCTTCACTAAATAAGTTGCTAAATAAATATGGAAAGTATTAACAGAATCATCCCAAGATTCCTGAAGTGCTTATGAATACATATAACTTATTATTAAGTAATAGAGTTTATTATTAGATCGTCAATAAGCTTTCAGTGCACATAGCACTAAATCCACACATAACCAGTCACACTGACCTACCCTTTCCTGATTACTAACTACACTGGGGATTGTTAACAAAATGTGTTCTTTATTCAAGGTTTTTAAAATCAAGGAGAAATAGGATACAAATTCATCATGTAAAAAGTCATGAATTTTTCTTTCCATTTTTAATCTCATTTAAAATTTTTAAATACAATACAGTTAAACAGTTGTTTCACAAAATCCTGTCAAATATAAATATAAATCTATGTTTATAACTCAAGAGTAGACCAAGAATATCAGAAATGTCCAGGAAAGCTCTCATTTTAAATATTACCTTGGAGGAAGGGGCAGAGGTGCAAGTATTTCAGAAGCAGATCAAACAGAGGTACAGAAGGACTATGTTTTCATTTCAGTTGTAGATGACACTAATATCTGTCCCCTGACAAGTGGCCAAAGGAAATCATGGATCTGCTAGCCACAGGACAGCTACTTCACCACTACAGATTATTGTCACAAACTAAATTTAAATTTTAAAGAATATCAAATTTTCTTTGTGTTTTTGGATGTGTATAGGAGTGGGAATATAGGATGAAAGAAGGCTAAGGAGGAGAGAAAGCAATGAGAAAAAGAAAAAGTTATTAGTGTTTTTCTTTAAAATTGTATCATCAACTGGGTGTTTGATTTTTTACTTTTTCAATTTTTTAGACATCTCTATGGTGAGAGGATTTGAATTCAGCTTTTCAATTAGAATTTTCCCCTGACCACAACCCTAGCAAATGTGAAAGATCTAATATTATGCAAGTCTTTTTAGATGGTTACCTTTGCGAAGCCATGATAATGATGTTCAAGACAAGTTTTGTTTGTTCCTAAGCAGGGACTGTCAGACTACTTTCCCTGATCACTCAAGACAGAAATGGTGTTTATTGTACAGTTAGACTCTTGGGCTGCATTCTTCCCTTCCTGAAGAAGCCTGTCACCAAGTTCTTCCTGAGTGCTCGGAGTGCTGGCTAAAGCATGTCTCAGGGGCCAGGCATGCACATTTGCATTTGTTGTTGACAACTGTCAGCTTCTACCTCCTTCCCCCCACCACCTCTGTCTAAATGGGGTTTGTAATCCTCCTTCCCACCCACTCTCTTCATTCCCAGGGGCAAGAATGTTGACTCCTGCTCTCTGTCACCTGTCAGAATCCATCCTCCTGTCACTGGCTTATATGGACAACTCAGCCCACTGTCACGTGATGTTGGGCTGCTAAAAACAGCTCCAGCTCCACTCTGAACCAGGGCCTGAAACAATGTCCTCCACCAAGAGAAACATAAAGGACACTTGATGGTACAGTCCTTGGAATTATTTCCAGGAAACACTTGCCGAAGCCATTCAGAGCACCCTTTCCCTGGCAGTGCACTCAGGGACGGCCAGGAGATGAGTGCATCTCTGAATTATAAGTCTTTCTCCAAAGAGCAACAGACCATGGATAACTTGGAGAAGCAACTGATCTGTCCCATCTGCCTGGAGATGTTCACAAAGCCTGTGGTCATTCTCCCCTGTCAGCACAACCTGTGCCGGAAGTGTGCCAGCGACATTTTCCAGGTAGGCTTGTTTGGGATTTGGGATTCCCTCCTCTCCAAATCAAGTGCTTAATATTGAAGTCAACTCCTTTAGAAGACTTCATAGGATGGCATTTTTTTTCAATTTATTTGAATAATTCCCTTTGGGCTTTGCTGCCAATCTCCTCCTTACTCCCAAATCTAGTTATATTGTAATTCTAAGAATTACATTTGTTTTTAACAAAACCAAATCATTGAATTTGTTTCAAAGTCAAAAATGAATTACTACCCAAGACACAAATGTTGATGTTTCTGGCTGAAACTTTGGGTTATGAAAACACTGGGTGGAAAAATGCCTCGTGCGGATACCTTGCAAATGCCTGTGGATGAGGACTGGCTCTGTGTTTCAGGACCACTTGCAATGAGGCCCTGAGGGATTATCTTATGGCAAGCTTAAAGTAGAAGTCCATGTTGTTTGTAGTCACAGAGAGTAAAAGTAAGTCTCAGGGAAGCTTCTTGTGATGTGACTCTATTCTTCTTTCTTGCTTGGCAAGAACAGGCCTCTAACCCATACTTGCCCACAAGAGGAGGTACCACGGTGGCATCAGGGGGCCGATTCCGCTGCCCCTCCTGTAGACATGAAGTGGTTCTGGACAGACACGGGGTATATGGACTTCAGAGGAACCTGCTGGTGGAAAACATCATTGACATCTACAAGCAGGAGTCCACCAGGTAACACTACCATGTACCAAGTCCATTTGATGCTTGTTTGTATTTGTTTGTTTTAATAGGTTGCCACACCAAATGATTGTCTACCAATCACAGACTGATTGTTCTATAGTAAAGGGATTTTCCAAGTCAATCTTTCCCAGTGAGACTGAGAGTCACTCATGGGATGAGAGAAGGGAACTGGTGCTCAGCTTTTGTATCATGTAAGAATGAAGTGACTCATTAACACTAATCCATCCCAGATGGCGATGCTGAAAGAAGCATGCTGCTGCCCTCCCCTGAAAGCTTTGTAGTACATACATTTCAGACATTTTTTTCACATTACAGTTCCTTTGTTATTTCCAGATCCTACACAGCAGAAAAATTCTAGTGCAAATATAATTAACAGAAATGGCATCTTCCAAAATAGCCCAGTTTCTAGTTCAGACATTCTTGCCTTAAAATTGTCTAGTTAATAATAAGAAAAACAAAATCCTCTGACATTGTCACCACGTTGAATCTATGAGATGTTCAAAGGCAGGTATCAATCCTGGCCTCTACAGACTTATAGTTTAGAGACATAGGAGGGGGAAAAAATGAAGTCTAGGCTGTATAGTATATTTGCTGTATACTTTTAGCATTTATTTGTTGACTGATTGTTATATACACCCATCCATTTTTAAAAAATTTTAAAGGCTTCTTATTTATGGAACCACAGTGGCTATACAGTTCCTTTCCTAGATTTCCTAGAGACGACACTGCAAGAGTATATTCCTAGAAGGCATGGAACAAAGAGCCTTTTGACTATTGTGCACAGCTCAGTCCAGTCCACAAAGCATGGTAGCAATATGGAGACCATCTAGAAATGGCTTCATTGAGATTCTTATTCAGGGTCATATATTTTTGGAACATCTATTAGGTTTTAAGAGCCTTGTGCTCATAGAAGGAAAAGTGTTCTATGAATCTAACATATAATTATTATAATTATTATGGTTATTAGTTTCTGCTTGTGATTCAAAACTTAATTAAATAGTACCAGGATATAGATGGGATTGGGGAAGATGAATGACTGATGACTTATTGCAGAGATTGCAGCTTCCTGTTTCCCTTGCTTCCAAAATCTCCTGACAAGAAAGAAAGTACTATTGTTGTTATCACTTCAGAGATCTGATCTCACTGAATTTTATTACTTTAAAGTGCAAATAAACACTTTCAAAAATTTTTTTCATTTTTCCCATGCTCCCTCCCCCATTATCAATCAGCATCCACTTATCAGGGAGAACATTTGGCCTTTGGTTTTTTGGGATTGGCTTATCTCACTTAGCATGATGTTCTCTAATTCCATCCATTTACCTGAAAATGCCATAGTCTTATTCTCTTTTAATGCTGAGTAACATTCCATTATATATATATCACAGTTTCTTTATCCATTCATCTATTGAAGGGCATCTATGTTGCTTCCACAGTTCAGCTATTGTGAATTGAGCTGCTATAAACATTGGAGTGGCTGTGTCACTATAGTATGCTGTTTTTAAGTCCTTTGGGTACAGACGGAGGAGCGGGATAGCTGGGTCAAATGGTGGTTCCATTCCAAGTTTTCTAAGGAATCTCCATACTGCTTTCCAGATTGGTTGCACCAATTTGCAGTCCTACCAGCAATGTATGAATGTGCTTTTCCCCCCCACATCCTTGCCAAGACTTGTTTGCATTCTTGATAACTGCCATTCTGACTGGTGTGAGATGAAATCTTAGTTTTGATTTGCATTTCTCTAATGGCTAGAGATGTTGCCAACATTTTTTCATATGTCTGTTGATTTATTGTATATCTTCTTCTGAGAAGTTTCTGTTCAGCTCCTTAGCCCATTTATTGATTGGGTTGTTGTTTTTTTGGTGTTAAGTTTTTTGAGTTCTTTATATATCCTGGAGATTATTTCTCTATCTGATGTACATATGGCAAAAATTTGTTCCCAGAATGTAAGCTCTCTGTTCACCTCATTGATTGTTTCTTTTGCTGAGAAGAAGCTTTTTAGTTTGAATTCATTCCATTTATTGATTCTTGCTTTTATTTCTTGTGCTTTAGGAGACTTGTTAAGGAAGTCAGGGCCTAATCTGACATGATGAAGATTTGGGCCTACTTTCTCCTCAATTAGGTGCAGAGTCTCTGGTCTAATTCCTAGGTCCTTGATCCACTTTAAGTTGAGTTTTGTGCATGGTGAGAGATAGGGGTTTAGTTTCATTTTGCTGCATATGGACTTCCAGTTTTCCCAGCACCATCTGTTGAAGAGGCTATCTTTTCTCCAGTGTGTGTTTTCAGCATCTTTGTCTAGTATGAGATAACTGTATTTATGTGGATTTGTCTCTGTGTCTCCTATTCTATACCAACACTTTCAAAAAAGTAACCAATTAATAACCAACTAATTATTAAAAGGAATTTCTCTGACAGCTGTTTCAGTACCTAGTACAGTGCCTTACACCAAATAATTACTCCATGGTGCCATCTCTCTAAGCTTACATTAATAATGACATTAATATTATTACATTAATTACATTAATTTTCTTACTACTTGCAACTTGAAACATGATGGAAAAAAAAGCATACTTGTTAAGAAGTCCAGAGGAGAAGAGTTAAAACTTACGGCACTAGTAAAAGCACAAAACACTTGCTTACTTTAACCATGAAATCAGGTTGGTGCAGCTACCAAAAATAGTGCCCAAGAGCCAGGAAGCAAATAGCAAGAAAGGAATGAACCAAATTTCCAACAAATAAGCTCATAACCAAAAATAAGTTTGCATTTGTGATTATCAATTTCTTCCTATATTGTTTCTTAAACTTGAGACTTGCCTTAGGCATTTTAAACTTGGTGGCCAAACCACAAAAGTGGCCCAGAGGGCTTGGCCACAGGTCTGGGCATGAAGTCAGTTGTTCCGTGAAGGCTGGAAGTCTTAACAGACCAGAACTCTGAGGCTCAGGGTACATTAGACAACCCTGGAATAACCTTGGATAAGAAGAGTGAGATAAGCCCAGCTCTGGTCATTGGGAATGTCAAAGGAAAGGGGAAGAGTTATCAACAATGGACCATGAGTACTGGTCAACTCTGCCTCTTACAAAACGCCTAGACAGTGTAATTCTCCAAATCCTGGCTTTATCTAGAAGAGGGTGCCGAACTAGCCACAGTTTGGGGGTTTAGCAAGATAAAAGACCAATTTGGTTAATATTAATAATAAACCAATAAGCTTTAAAGTATAATAAGCAAAATTACTATGTGCTATGGGCCAGATACTGTTCAGGGTGCTTTATATGTGAATCTTGTGCAATTCTTTAATTCTTACACAATCCTGTGAGGTGATAAGAATGATGATGATTATGATGATGATGACTATTATAAGTCTTTTATTTATTTTAAAGTTTGCTAATTGATTTTTTATTTTTTCTAATTAGTTATACATGACAGTAGCATGAAATTTGACACATCATACATAAATGGAGTATAACTTCTCATTCTTCTGGTTATTCATGATGTAGAATTACACCAGTTGTGTAATCCCATATGCACATAGGATAGTAATGTCAGATTCATTCCACTGTCCTTCTCATCCCCATCCCCCCTTCCCTCCCTTCACTCCCCTCTGTCTAATCCAAAGTACTTCTATTCTTCCCTACCCCCAACTTATTGTGAATTAGCATCAGCTTATCAGAGAAAACATTCAGCCTTTGGTTCTTTGGGACTGGATTATTTCACTTAGCATGGTATTCTCCATCTCCATTCATTTACCAGCAAATGCCATAATTTCATTCTTCTTTAAGGCTGAATAATATTCCATCATATATATATACCACATTTTCTTTATCCATTCATCTGTTGAAGGACACCTAGGTTGGTTCTATAGTTTAGCTATTGTGTATTGAGCTGCTATAAACATTGAAGTGGCTGTGTCATTGTAGTATGCTGACTTTAAGTCCTTTGGGTATAAAGGACTTATAGTGAACTAGCCACAGTTTGGGGTTTGGCAAGATAAAAAACCAATTTGGTTAATATCAATAATAAATCAATAAGCTTTAAAGTATAATAAGCAAAATTACCATGTGCTATGGGTCAGATACTGTTCAGGATGCTTTATATGTGAATCTTGTGCAATTCTTCAATTCTTATGCAATCTGAGGAGATTCTTACACAAACTGAGGAGTGGGATGAGTAGGTTAAATGGTAGTTCTTTATTTTTGTTTTTTAAAAATATTTTTTAGTTGTATATGAACACAACTTTATTTTATTGATTTATTTTTATGTGGTGCTGAGGATCGAACCCAATGCCTCACCTATGCCAGGCAAATGTTCTACCGCTGAGCCTCAACCCCAGCCCCTTCATTGTTTTAATGAAAGTAAATTACATAAAGAATTTAAAAATTCAACGACACCACAAGGCCTCTAACAAAAGGCACATTTCCTACCCTACTCTCTCTTCACCTTCAAGTCTCAAACCCCAAAGTCGCTTTTAACTCTTTCAGTTGTTTTCTGCTTTTTGTCGTTAATGACATGTACATGCTATTGTTATGTTTCTATTGCTTGATTTTTTCAATTTGAGACATTATCTATTGACTTTCCACTGTAGATGATAAGGACTGAGCCCTCCCATGCCTGGGCTTTACCCTCTACTTGAGATTTCCCTTTGTTCTCCCTTGGGTTAAGCCCCTTGCTTCTTGAATCCATGTCTTCCTCTTTGTTGGTTTACTCTTGTTTTTGTGGAGCATATCCTGAAGTAATCTGTTAAAACATGCACAGTCCTCTTCTTTTCAGCCTCCCTTAAGTGCCTCTTTTCAGGATATTTTGTAGAGGTTTGACTGCTGCTCTGGTTGCAGTTCCAGAACCTTTCCAGAACTCCACAACTCAAGTCAGTTGGCTTCTTGTAGCTTTTTCCCCTGCAAGCACTTAGCAGAGCTAAGATGTAACTCAAGTAGCTGCTCCCAATTTCCAACATTTGGTAGACATCTTTTACTTGCCACCATCTTGTTTATTTTTTGTCCTTTATTGATTTATACCTTTTTATTTCCTTATATCATTTTAGTGAGATTTCAGCGGGAAGTGTAAGTAAATGCCTGTGTTCATTCTGCCATATTTAATTAGAAGACTCTTGGTCCAACTTTCAGATATTATTAAAAATTGAGACCAGAATAGGTTAAGTAACTCACCTAAGGCCACATGGAGAAGCCAAGGTAGGATTTAAGATCAGTACAAAGGTACTGCCTGAATTGCCTCACCAAGACCAGTCATCCACCTCTCAGTAAATGCTGATGTGGTCCCCACAACCTCAGAGATGGGCAAGAGCAGGTACAGATTCATTGCATCTAGCCTACCCTGCATGATGCAGGGTAGACTCATTGCAGACAAGAGTCTCTGCCGACGTTTGGCACTTATTTCTGTACCACGACTGTGAGCTTGGCTACTCACCTGATAAAAAAGTGTTCACGTCTTTATTCTACATGTCATATTTGTCCCAAATCTGCCATTGGTTCTAAGTTGTCCAGAGGTTTTCATTGTACATCCATTTTTAAGTGAGTGATACCCCTGGTCCTGTGTTGCACCTAAACAAGAAAAACCTAGTAAGGAATATGGGAAGCAGTTCTTAGTATATGTTGCATCATGAAAAAGAAGAAATTGAATCACAAACAAAAATAAACACATAGCCTGATGACTGTTTCCACATGTTCAATATCTCCTATACTATATATACCTGTGCCAGTAGCACTGTCTCTGGTGACAACAGTACCTGGGAAACGCCTAGGGGAGATGAGGGCAATAGCTCTGCCTGTGCTGTTTTCTAGTAGACACGCTCCAGACTCTTGCTTAGCCCACATTTATTACAAGATGAAGATACATGGGAGAGAAGGTTTTAGAGGTGGAGATGCCTTTGATGAGACAGAGACCAGTTTGCCAGTCCTGGTCTGTAGATAACCCCCAGAGGGATTGGTCGTTTATTAATGGAGTCCTCAGGATATTGTCTGGTCTTCCTTTGCCCCTCATATGTGCCAAGTGGGAGCCCATATTTCCCATGCCTTCTAGAGCTGAGTGGTGGTATGTAAAGCTCGGGGTATACTGTCCACCAGTCAGGCAAATGACCTTTTATTTTCTTATTCATTCAATAAATATTTAAGGAGCCCTCCCCTGTATGCAACATACTGTTCTGGGCATTGAGGAATCCAGCAAAAAAGAAGACACACCATAGCCCCTGCCCTCAAAGATCTCATATTCTAGTGGAGGAAATAAGCCTGGGAGGGAGGGTAATCTTCTCAGTTACGGGGTTACTTTTCTTGTTTCAGTTCCAAGCATAAGGCCAAGCCAGGAGGTCATAGATTATATTCCTACAAGACCAGACTGAAATTCCTCTGGCAAACATCAGATTCCAAAAGCTTGAAACTGAAAGTCCATGCAATTTTCTTATCAGACCTGGAGATTTCCTAATATTTAGTTGCCCCAATCCAAATACTGAACTTTTGCCTAGTGACTTACAGAGACATAGTAGCATGTTTCCCGTCTTCCTCTAACATTGTAGTTAAATATACCATACATCAGCATCAACTGTTTCAAACATTTTTATTTATGACTCACAGTAGGAAGTAATATTGACCAATTACATATATGGATATGTTTGTATATATAGTTTGTATATTTAGTTTCACATAATATGTGTGTATATATATACATAGGTATATATACTTGAAACAAAAATTTTACATATCAGTATTTGTTCTTACTACATATAATGCACATTATTTGCTCTATTTTATTTTAACATTAGCAATGCTAGTCACAACCCCTAAATTGATTCCATGTCCTTAAAACTTGTAGTTTTAAAGAAATGCATCTCAATAGCAACCGAGAAAAATGTAGTCCCAAATCTGAAGTGCTTCTAAATATCTATGTGATTGGGACTATTAAGAATGCTCTTGGGGGCTGGGATTGTAGCTCAGTGGTAGAGCACTTGCCTAGCATGTGTGAGGCACTGGGTTCAATTCTCAGCACTGCACATAAATAAATAAATAAAATAAAGGTTCATCAACGACTAAAAAAAATGTTTTAAAAATGCTCTTGGATTTAGAGTTGAATTTTTTCAAATACTTAAGAAAACTATTAACAGTCTAGACTTTAGATAAAATACATCAAAACTCCTGGATTTTGTATAAGGAGGCCACATCCACACCTCCCTCTACCTCTACTTCTAACTAGCACCTAGATTAATAATAAAAGAAAACTTTGGCACTCCCTAGCTATCTTCAGTTTTATAGGTGGGAAAGGTATTTGCTGAGACCAGAGGCCTGGAGGGATGGGATCGAGCTCTTCTGCTGACATAAACTTGATATTTAGTTTATCAGCAACTTCCCCTTCTTACCCATAATAGGAAAGTGTCTCATGAGAAACTTGTGAGCTCGTGGAAACAGAGCTGGAGCACATTCCTGATGGCTGGCAAGGGCCCAGCATTCAACTTTCAGTAATTTCACTAGACGGTTTTAAAGCCTGAATTGAAATCAGCCATGATGGATATACACTATGAAAATTGATAAATGCTATAAATCAGTGCTATAAATCTCCAGGCCCCAAGTCCATCATCCACTACTAACTGAACTCTGAGTGTTTTGGGTACATGAAAGAGACCCCAGGAATCTTCTGGAATAGGGTTTCTGGGGGTTTAGGGACTCGCTGGGGTTTGTAAGGTCCATCACCTGTCTCTGCTATGATCTAATAAAAGTTGATAGACATTTATCTACCTACTTCCTCCTCAGGCCAGAAAAGAAGTCTGACCAGCCCATGTGTGAAGAACATGAAGAGGAACGCATCAACATCTACTGTCTGAACTGTGAAGTGCCCACCTGCTCTCTCTGCAAGGTGTTTGGTGCACACAAGGATTGCCAGGTGGCTCCCCTCACTCACGTGTTCCAGAGGCAGAAGGTAAAAGAGCCACTCCAGCCCTTCCTCCTCAGTCCTTTTCAGCTGTTGATGTGGTCAGCTACCTGCTGGGGAAGGAGTCAGCCCAAGCCACGCAGGGCCACAGGACCCTGGAGGGCATGTGCAGAAGGCCCTGCAGAGAAGGATGTAGGCAGTTGGTGCACATGGAGTCTTATGTCAGATTCCCTACCAGGTGGTGGAGAAGGCCAGAGAGAACAAGGATGCTGAGGTTCAGGAACAGATGCAGGACAGGATCCCAGATTTTGTGCCTTTTGGAGGTTGCTGAAGACAAGCAGCATCAAGGGACCAGGCCCAAGCTCAAACTGCTTACAATCATTTGAAGTTTAGATTACAGAGAAGAAAAGGATGGCTTTTCCTCCCACTTGTTACAGAATACTTTTCTTCATTCACCAAGGAAAACTTTCCTTATGCCCTCTGCAGGGCCCACTCCCTGTGGGAGAGAGTTGTCATAGTGACATGCAGTTACTGAACAGCTTTAAAACTTTGCCTCCTGCCAGGTTTCAGGTTGCTTAGGCCAGCTGCTAAAAGACATCCTGAGGATGGTACATCTCCCTGCCACACCCACCTAGACCTTGGCTTCAGCCCCCTCGTTCTGACCCAGTAACCACATCAGCTCATCACCAACCTGCTGTCCTGGTTTCATGCAAGAACTTGTCAGAAGTTATCCTTCTGGTGCAGATAAAAGTGGGGTTGGGGCACTAAGATTTGCAGACATCCTTGGACTGACAATTTGAGCAGATCCATCTATCAGTATCTTTAAGTTAGAATCATCAACTCCTCATTGGTCAGTGTTTAACTTTAAAGATCAGGGCTGAAATCTAATTTGGAAGTCATACTCGGGCAACACCAGTTAAAACCAATAACCACTAGCTGCTAAAGAAGGAGGATTCTTAAATTTATTTTGCAAGTTATGCATATTTATTTTTTTAGGGGGGTACCGGGGATTGAACTCTGGGGCATTTGACCACTGAGCCACATCCCCAGTCCTATTTTGTGTTTTATGTAGAGACAGGGTTTCACTGAGTTGCTTAGCGCCTCGCCATTGCTGAGGCTGGCTTTGAATTCGCGATTTTCCTGTCTCAGCCTCCCAAAGTGCTGGGATTACAGGCATGCACCACCGCGCCCAGCTTGCATATTTATTTTTTAATTTACTTTTGACTTATTCCCCTTTCTCTTCCTGTATCCCTGCCCCCCATATCCTAACATTATGTCCCTCAGAGCCCTGGCAACTCATGGGAAGGACAGGGGGACAGAAGGTGGGACTCTGTCCTGGCTCCTATTTGGTCAAAGCTGCCTCGCTTTTACCTGATAGGATTCTGTATTAGATTCCATTTGAAGATAGGATTCTGCAGCTTTCAAATGTTTTACAACCACTGTTTTGATCCATATCTCCCCTCTTAGGTAAGAGAAAATTAAGGTCCAAATTGAGAACATGTTTTGCCCAACATTATAGAGAAGTTAAGTAGAGTTGGACCAAGTATGTAGATTTCCTATGTCACCATTCAGTGCTCCCTGCAGCTCCATAGCCAATTATGGGAAGAGGGTAAAATGTTTAGAGTTCCTCAACTTGAATTTGTTATTTTCCATAGCTATAATTTCAGTGTTCTTGCTGTTTTCAACAGAGTTACAGTCTCCAGTGAGAATGTGAGAAAAACTGTGAAATCCCTTCCCACACAAATGCATCCCTATCTGAAGGTGTGCTTGCAAGATCAGGAGGTTCACAGGTTTCCCAACTCTCACTGTTGTTCCTTTGGAATTGCATGGACCCTCAATTAGGAGCTCCATAAGAACAATACTATGACTAATCCATGCTCTTTATTGACTAGGAAACCCCAAGAACTTGAGTCCCTCTTTTCTTTTCATCAGTCAGAGCTCAGTGATGGCATCGCCGTTCTTGTGGGGAGCAACGATAGAGTCCAAGGGGTGATCAGCCAGCTAGAGGACACCTGTAAAACCATTGAGGTAAGTCAGGTGACTCCCAGGGAGTTGGGCCTGCAACTCCTGGGGGTTCGCAGCTTCCTCAGTGCCCCAGTAGAGATCCTCATCCTGCCCTTAGTTCTTTCCTAACAGAATGGCTTCCTTCCCAATATGTCTCTGAAATGTTCACTTCCTGGCACATAAAGAGAATTTGCCGCATGAATGGAAGAGGCAGATTTTACTACAGTTATTCAGATGGTTGTTGTACGTGTTGCTCTTCCTTGATCAACTACTTTTGAAAGGTTAAGCAAGGAGAAAAATCAATTTCCGGTTCATGGAAATGAATGTTACTGATATTACGGCGAACTTTCTTGGAATAAATCCTGACAGTCTTAAGACACGCTAGTAAGTGCTTTGAAAATGATGGACAGGTTTGAGCAGCACAACTGTGCTCAAATTGCAGGCTTCACAGGGGCCAGCAGGAGGAGAAAGAACTGCCCGGCTCCGTTTAGACAATGATTCAGTAGCTAGGAGCTCAAGGAGGCAGAGTTCCAGCTGACTCATATCCATTTGCCCTCTTTCTAGTCCAATGCTTGGCACGTAATAATCATTAAAAACTTGGTAGACAATTGACTGGCCCTTTACTCACACTTGGGTTTGGCATGTAATCTACTTTTTCCTCAAAAATCAAATGTAAACTGCGTATTTACTGAAATCAAAATACGGAAGCCTAATGTATGTCAGCTTTGCATCATTATAATGGATTATCTGACACAAGCTACCCATGAAAAAAAGATGTTTATTTTGGTTCATGATTCTGGAGGTTCAAGTCCAAGACTGGGTAACCCCATAGGTTTGGGTGTCTGGTGACAGCAGCTCATCATGTTGGGAGCAAGTGTAAGAGCGAGTACCCAGGAAGAAGAGAAAGTGGAGAGAAAGAGAGCAGGGTCCCACAATCCCCTTCAGGGCACATCCCAATGACCTAAGGACCTCCCATACCCCATTTCCTAAAGGTCCACAGCTCTTCTCATTAGTGCCACCCTGGGAACCTTTGGGAGACACTCATCTAAATCATACCAAAGGAAGCAAGACCAAAAGAGGTTTAGGTATGTGGCAGTTATATTTCAGGAATTAGTTCATGGATAGTTAGAACCATGCTGCCCCTGGGGTAGTGCAAGACACCTGGGTTAGATTTCTGATCTCTGGCTGTGTCATCTGGAGCAGTCTATTACTATCTCCCCACTCGGAGCATAGGGGTCATCTGCCATCTATGGTTGGACTTCGTGCAGAGGGTTGTGGTATTTCATCTGCTCTGTTTCTGGTCATTGTTCTCGCTGCTGCCTGCAAGTCCTCTCGTAATCTATTCATTTCCTTTTATCCTCATTTTCCACTCCTATTCTCCTCCTCAGAGACAGCATTTGATGTTCTGTTTGTCTGTATTCTCATAAAATGTCTATTGTTTTACATATATGTCTGTTAACTTTATGAATGGCATGTCACATTTTTTATTCTGCTTCGTTTTTCTCTGGGGGATACTGGGGATTGAACTCAGGGGCACTTGACCACTAAGCCACATCCCCAGCCCTATTTTGTATTTTATTTAGAGACAGGGTCTCACTGAGTTGTTTAGTTCCTTGCTTTTGCTGAGGCCAGCTTTGAACTCGCGATTCTCCTGCCTCAGCCTCCTGAGCTGCTGGGACTATAGGCATGTGCCACCGTGACCAGCTCTGCTTCTTTTTTTTAACCTAAGAATTATGTTCTTAAGACCCATTCGTATTACTACAGCACATCCAGGCCCTCAGATTTCTCCTTTGTAAAAAGGGTATAATTATAGTACTCACTATAAAGTTGCTGAAAGGAATTAAATAGCACAGTACCTGAATGACCAGTGAAAACTAGTTATTATTATTTTATCATTAGAAAGGCCCATTCTATTAAAAGCTAAGGGCCATTTCCCAGATTATGGCTTCAAGATATTAGCTATAATTTTCTCATTATAGATCCACACATCATTAAACCTCCTTCTCTGAACTCACATTCCTAAAAAGACCCATGATAAATCTAGGATTCATTCATAGAAGAAATGTTTTGTTCTTGGTGAAGAGCTCAGAAAGATTAAAAAATGGACAACATCCACTTTTTTCTTTGTACTTCTTTACAGTAAAGGGCAAATACAGTTTAATCACTAGCCATGGATCAGGACTGCAGTACAGACCACATTGAGTCTGGAGTGATTAAGTAGGAGCCTGTTGCTTGTGGGTGAGTGAGATAATCTCTATGCATCCCTGGGCCTTTTTCAGAGATGTCTGTGAGGTGGAACTGGCTTTCTGTCTGAGACAGAAACTGCAGAATACATACGGGAGAAAAACCCTGTGGGTCACATTGGAGCCTTGAGCAAATGCAAACAACTCAGCTCCAGCTCCTTTAAACCAGCATCAAAGGGTGACAAAAGATTTGACAACAGTGACTGGTCAGAAGTGAAGTAGGAAGCAACTGTTTCTAATTATGCTGAGAACAAGGGAAGAAGGAACAGGTTTCAAGTTAATTCAGCAGAAGGGATTTAGGGCTGATATTAGAGGGAACTTCCCAGAAACAAAGGTCAGGATCATCCATTCTTACTGGTAATGACATTCATGGAAACTGACACACTTTTAGTTTCACAGATTACTAAAGGAGGGTGTGTACTTGCTCCCTGAAAGTTTTTTTTGACCATCCTTTTTACCTGTTTATTTCTGGGACTTTATCTTAAGGAAATAATGAAAAAGCATAGAAAGTGTAATATACATATATGTGTATATATATATATCAATCATAGGATGTATGTATATACATAATATATATAATATATTATGTATATAAATAGCATAGTACGTATGCATTCCTATATAACAACACAGAATGTGTATATTTATATCTAACCTTCTGTACACCCATGGGAGGAAAAACACCACAAAGTTAAGATAATAGATATTATTCTTTAAATAATAGAACTGGGGGTGATTTTCAATGCCTTGTTTACATATTCCTCTATCTCACATTTTTATAAAGTAATTCTGACATATTTTATAACCAGTAAAATAAATAACAAATGAATGGATATGGTGTGGATAAGCATAGTTCTTTCAGCCAGTATAGGCAGCTCATCTGGAGATGCAGGGATTGCCTCTGAGCACCGTGGAGGTCTCTGACTTCATGGTTCCAGTCCTGTTTGAAGGGCCCTTGAAGACAGGGACACCATCACAAGTAGCCACCTCATGCACCTGTGGTCTCTGGTAGAGCCAAACCCACATCCGTGAACAAAACCTCAGAGGTTCTGCTTCTCACCAGTCTGTAATGCAGGACAGTGTGGAGCAAACCAAGTCCTCTGGCT